>JAKSZP010002014.1:0-40875 GCA_022478985.1 Massospora cicadina | reverse complement strand
TTTTTTAGGTTTGGCTGAGCATTGGTTTTATATTGAAATGATAGGTTTAACAGTTTCAGTATGTTGTTGGTTTAGTTAATTTAATAAGTTAAGTCAGTTTTATACTGAGTGAATGTTGATTTTTGGCTGATTTGTTAGTTTAGCAATTTTGATTAGAAAAGGTTGGTGGTCAGTTAACTATAGTTTAATTGTTTCTACTTATCCAAGGCCATCTACCAATATAATCACTTGGCCAAAACAGATTAACCCTATCAAATCAGCTGATCACTACCTACTAAATCAAACCCAAAAACCTATCAAATTGACTAAAATCACCAACCATTTAATGAAAAACAATGAATCAATCTAATCAACTGAGTTATTATAACTAATCCGCTATCCAAAATCTAATGTATCAAATAAATAGCCAATCTGCAATCTAAAATTGATGCAGTGTCAAATGGATAAATAATTCCGTTCTAATCCATTTGACTAATAATTTCACATTCATAGAATAATCATTTTTATCCTGATTTCACTTAATTCCCCTAGAATATTCTAGGCACTGAAATATCCCTAGAAGCAGGTATAAATACCTGCAGTCCTTATCACAATAAATATTCAGATTCCAAAATTTATTTCTTGTTGTGTTTCTTATCTCCCAGTTTTAAGAAGTATCCTTCACTGGGTGATTTGAGTTTTAAACACCCAGGATGACTGATGACACCTGCTAAGGCGACCATCCTGAAAACCCTAAGAATTACACTCTGCCACCTGCCGCCAATTGGGGAATGCACCAGAATCCCTTAGTTGCCTGTCAAATTGGTGATCCTGCCAGTGAACCTGCAAATGCCTTCCAAGTCCAGGCTGCTACCCTGATGTTAATGAAACTCTGCACCAGGAAAACCCTAGAGAAATTTAAAAATGGTCCAATAGATGAATGGTTGGAAGCTTATAATTCTTGGTGAGACAACTATGATGTGAGTGACCGCCAACAACTCCATGAGGTACCCAGCCTTCTAACAGGTGTGGCAAGGCGGTGGCATAGTGCCAAGTTTCAGTATCTACCACACAACTATAAAGAAGTTCTGGTGCAAGCACCTGAAGGATTATGATAACCTCGACCATTTCCTGGATAAATTTGAGGACCTACTTGGACAATGGCACCAGTTTAGCAACTGATGCTGTGATGATATGGACCAATAGTTACTGGAATAGTTTATTGATGCCTTAGAAGAACCATACCTAAATGCTTTTATGGTTTACCAACTTTCATGTGCTGACCATGCCATTGAAGTCTGCCGTCAATATGCTCATCTATCCAGATGTTGATCTACAAAATCAAACACCGGAAGGCTGGAGCTAGAGGAGGAAGAACCTGAGGGTGAGGCTACCACAAAGTTACAGCATATCAACCCACCCTCTGAGTTTACCACACAGATGAATGCCCTTTCAGAGCAAGTATAACAGCTCACTATGCTAGTACAGGGATGACTTCCAAAAAACAACCTTCACTGCCACAATTTTAATGAGCAGAGGCATCATTTTAGACAGTGCAAAACCCCTGCTGGCGGTGTAAAGTGGCTCATTTAGATGGAAGATGTCCTTCCAGAGCTAATCGAAGAAATCATGATGCACCTCCAGCTCCTGGGCAGGCAAATTTTGCTTAGTCTGTACCCCATCAGTACCCTAATCTGCCACCAATGCTTTATGGGGGAACGACAGTTGGACCATATTCACCGTATCCCTATTCTTATACAACCCCACCATCAAATGAATACTATGGGATGGGGACAATACCTTACCAGCACCCCTATGTTGGACCACCACCAGGACAGCCTCAGCCCCCTCTGACAGATTGAGTATTCATTAGAAAAGCCTGAAACAGAACATGTCCAACAACTCCTGGTGGCAGAAACATATGCTGCTGAAAAACGGAAGAAAGAAGAATTAGCTGGCCACAATATATATGACCCAACAAAGAAAATGAGATTTGATGACATTTTGAACCCAGAGCAGAAAGAATCTAATGAACCACATGGATTACCTATAGAAGAATATGATGAACCCAGAGGAAAATAAGATGATACCTCTCTCCAATTACCTGAATTTGCCAAGCGGGCTATGGAAAACCTGCAGACTCAACACTACTCAAGTAATACAGAAGTTGTCCCTACAGAAACCCATCAAGTAGTGAAGAAAACAACTGCCACAACATTTCAAGTTCCACAACAACCTATGGTACCAGTTCCTAGCCCAGTATCATACTGACCAAAAGGGGTCTTAGCTACCAAGATTCTAGAAGAGACAATTATCCCAGTACCCTTGAGGACCTGTGCAAGTCCAGCCTGGCACTATGGAAAGACTTTCACCAAGCCATTGGGATAACTCAGCTTCGAAATGAAGGCACAAAGCAGGAGTCCCTACTTACTAATACAGGAGCACTCCGCACCATGGGTTCCCTCTTTAGATACTCTGTGCCATCCGTCTTGATACAGGTTCTTCAGCAAATATTGTAACAAATAAGTTCATTCTGGACATTGGAAATGAGGACATCCTTCAGAGTGACATGGTCTTCCTGATGGCTGGTGGAGCTCAACAATCTTGTAATCAAGTATATGACCTTCCTGTGGAGATAGCTGGCAAAATCTGCTATATTGATATAGTAGTCTTTGATCACAACAACTTCCAGTTATGCTTTCCCGGCAGGACCTAAAGGAGTTTGGAATACAAACCAACTTTGAATTGGACCAATGGTTTATGCAGACAGAAAAAGAAATGAAGCTTTTGACTGTCACATATTCCAACCCAGAAAGGCCACTAGATACCCCGGCGCAACTGTCTACCTACTGGTGTGATGAGTTAACAGAAAAACTAATGCCCTAACCCACTTGGAGGATCAGCAAAAGGCAGATCTATCGCAACTACTCAGACAATTTGAGACACTTTTCTGCCATGATGGGACGATGTTCCCATCTCAACCTTGGGTTCACACCAGATTGATGTCAGCGATGCTAAACCTATTGCCAGAAGACCCTACTGCCTGCTGCAAGCATGAGAAAATTTTTTTGAAGCAGAAATCAAGAAAGGTCTAGCCAGTGGCCTCATTCGCCCCTCTCAATTACCATGACATTTTCTGTCATAGTTGTCCCAAAAAAGAATGAAAACTCCGCTTGTGTGTTGAATATATCCCTCTAAACTGAGTAACAAAGAAAAATGCATACATGAAGCCCTTTGATCACAGACATATTCGATATCATGGGAGATGCTCAGTGCTTTACCAATATTGATTTGTTCTCAGGTTACCTTCAACTGGCAATGGAGGAGGAGTCTATCCCAAAAATAGCATTTGTCACCAAATTTGGATAGTTAAAATACACTCAAATGCCTTTTGGTTTTACTGGAGCTCCTAGAACCTTCCAAAAGGTTATGGACGAATTATCTGTGGATTAACAAGTCAGTGTGTCACTGTTTACCTCGATGATATCACCATCTATTCAACTAATTTCAATCAGCATCTGCAGGACCTAGAAGAAGTACTTTGTCAGATTAAAGAAGCAAACCTTGTCATTAATGAGTCAAGGCTGATACTCTGCACTAGAGAGCTGAAGCTGCTAGAGCACATTATCTCGCCAGAAGGAAAACGCACTGACCCCTCTGTAAAATTCTGTGGTTGACTAGAATATAAACCCTTTGACTACCTACAAATTCGGACAATTTTCCCACTTAATGCTTGAACTAATAATATAATTAAAACCTAGTACATTAACATGGCTCAGGCTGATTATTGCTACGTGTATTTAATTATATTACTAAAGCTTGTGCTGAATATTTCCGCACATCTAGGTTAACCTTCTCTGCAACTGCTCTGCCAGGTTGATCAATCAACGTCAATTTAATTAATTATTCTTTCAGCAGCTCCATCTAAAAACATTTTCACAGTTGTGCCAATTATCTCTGCCCCAATCCTCAGCAACTATTCCTGATTAATCAGGACCAATATTAAGAAATTTGTATACAAAATTATTTTGGAATGCCAAGAAGTTACATCTAAAAGTCTCATGGACAATCAGACAAATGAACAACATAATCAATTTTCCACTCTAGGGTGGAATTTGTATGTCAATCCATGTAATTGGCATGATAGCACTTACACATGGACTGCCCAAAAGGGAGTACCTAGTGCTATTGAGGGAGAGGCCTGCCAACATCCCAATTAGGTGTACGTCATCTATTTCAATTGAGGCAAAAATCCACAGAAAGTGTATTTCATCAGTAGTATGACGAAACTTAAATCAAGAAGATCCTAGGACAATTTTACATGCTTTTATTGAAATTTTTGTACCTGAAATCCTCCAAATTTTGAGAGTATTTTGCCACTCTAAACCTAGTAAAAGGTTTCAGTTGTATCACTTCAAGGGCTAAAATGAGGTGGTAAAATATCTTTTGAAATTTTGTACTCCTGGTGTGGCCAGGAGATGCCCTAGAGGTATAAATACCAGCTCCTGGCCTAATGAATAAATTATCATATAATTTAGTCTAATAAAAGTCTATTTTATTTTATCTTTATTTAATCTGTATCTAGAGTCACTTTTGGAGAGTTTTGGCAAGCTGGGATCTCAGGATCCCCAGCTTGCCAATTTGCCTGCCTTGGCTGAAGTTCCCAATTAAAAGTAGAAAATTAAACCCAAAAATCAGCCAGAAAGGTCGGAGCCATTTTTGTATGCTTAGTGCATTTTTGAACGGTTCTAAAACTATAAGCGTCTGGCCAAATCAAGGATTCACCGGCCAAATTTCAGCACAATTCAGATATTATATGGTGGAACGGCGGGTCACAGTGTTCACTGATAACTCAGCAGTAAGTTTTCTGCTAAATAACCCCATTCCAAATGGTTGCTGGGTACACTGGAGATATGAGCTAATGGAGTTCGATTTGAAACTGGTTCAACTCCCTGGACGGCTTAACGCAGTAGCAGATGGGCTATCACAAATTCACAATAATCCAGCGGGACCAGCAATCTTCCATATGAGGAGATTGATTTCGAGAATGAGCTCCTGCAAATATGGAAGTTCCTAGAGGATTTCAAAGTACCAAGTGATGTCCAGGATATACTATCATTTAAAACGTTGTTCAAGATTTCTAACATTAGAAGGGAACCTATATGTACATACCAAGGGTCAGTGGCTCAGGTGGTCCCAAGAAGCCAATGCGTGCAGCAGATGAAGAAGGCTCATGATGATGCTCGACGTTTTGGAGTACAAGCCATCTGGTTGAGACTCTTTGCTGTATACTGGTGGCCAAACGCATACTCTTAAGTTAGCAACAACGTATACACATGCCATGCCTGCCAAGTCTTTGCCAAGTCACCAGGTTCTCAGAAACCCCAAACCTATAGCAACACCTGAACTATTTGAAGTGTGGGGCCTTGACTTTATGAAACCTTTAAGGGTTGCTACTGATGGATTAATTATATTCTAGTAGCCACAGAATACTTTAGCCTTTGGCCTGTTGCTAAAGCAGTTACCTGAGCTGATGCAGCTACCACAGCCCAGTTCATATATAAAGAGATATTACTATCTATGGACCACCTTGGCTTATACTGAATGACTGGGTATCACTATTCAATAATAAATTAATTGAGGAGATGTTAGCCCAGATATGCACTCGCCACTCCATGACAACAGCATACAACCCTCAGTGTAATAGACTAACAGAACGGATGAATCAAACACTGATGCATGCCCTGGAATGGAGCACCACAGACAACCTTGATAAATGACATGAACGCTTAACCACCATCCTTTGGGCATACTGAACCAAAATCCATAGTACTACCAAGCATACACAATATGAACTACTGTTTGGTATAAAGTTCCAGCCCAACCCATTAGCCAAGCAACTCAGCAACCATTTTCCATCAACCCACCACTTAAAATGGTCTGACATGGAGAAACTGGTACAAGATCGTTCCCATCAAATGAAGATCAAATATGACAACCACCTCAAGACCCTCCAGGTTATAAAGTAGGAGATCTAATCCTCCTGTATTGAAGTAAACTTATAAAGCTCCCACTCTAAGAAAACTTACCCACATTTGAAACGGCCTTTTAGAGTTACCAAAGTACTCCCCTATGGAAACTACAACCTAGAAACCCTTAATGGAGTTACATATCATTCAACCATCAATGGTAACTGTCAAAAACTTTACCAGCATAAAAATATATAGGGGGATTGTTGAATGGATAAATAATTCCGTTCTAATCCATTTGACTAATAATTCCACATTCATAGAATAATCATTTTTATCATGATTTTCACTTAACTCCCTTAAAATATTCTAGGCACTGAAATATCCCTAGAAGCAGGTATAAATACCTGCAGTCCTTATCACAATAAATCATCAGATTCAAAATTTAATTTCTTGTTTTGTTTCTTATCTTCCAGTTTTAAGAAGTATCCTTCACTGGGTGTTTTGAGTTATAAATACCCAGGATGACTGATGATGACCGCCAAGGCGACCATCCTGAAAACCCTGATAATTACGCTCCACCACCTTCTGCCCATTGGGGAATGCACCAGAATCTCTTAGTTGCCTATCAGCAGAAATGATATAAAGATAATATCTCACCAATCATTTTGTTGATAGTCAATCTGCGATCTGAACTCTGATGCCTTAACTTAGCAATATTTAATCTGCAACCAAAGTCAGATTAACAAGTAAATTTTTTGTTTCTTAATTGAAAAAGGCACACTTTTCATTTTTTTTCTAATAGCTTATTATATTGTTATGGGAGATACATAAATGAGCCAAATTCTAAAGCTTTAACTAACCTGGAAGGTAAACTTGAAATTTTTAAATCAACTGAATATCAAACTGCTCAGCTGTAATTATATATCAAATACCATGAAATTATATAGCATTTTCAACTTCTTACATATAAAACTTTTTATTTTATTACTAGCCAATTTACCTGTGCTTCGCTAAGGTGACTATAAAATTTCAGATTTTCAATCTATTAATTTAGATTTTATAATATAGATAAACAAAACCACTCAGCCAAATCTAATTGCTCAATTGAATCGACTAAAAACCACCAACCACTAAGGTAAACCTGACTGAACTTATCAAAACAACCAATAACTAATCACCCCTCAAAGCTAAACTGTGTCCTATTAATTCGAACAAAAGCCATCAACCACTCGACCAAACAAAAAAATCTATCGAATCAATCAAATAACACCAAACTGCTATTCAAAACATCACTTTATACTTAAAATCATTGAGTATGTGATATATCTTCCAAACTACTAAATCAACTTATACTTAACTTGCCTAAAAGTATTTTATTAATTAGGTGAACCAAATTAGGCATGTTTTTAAAATAAATAAACCTTACATCCAGATACCCATGCTTCACTACGGTATTTAGTTTATCAGATGATAAGCTCACATTGTAGCCTATAGGCTATGCCAGCGCTACTATCGAGCCACTTGGACTAACAGCTTCGCTGTTGCCCTTGTGGCTGGTGAGCTGATTATCCTAACTACTTAATCTACCTAAACTCTAATTCTGATTTTGTTGAGTTTCAGGTGAGCAATTTGGTGAATTATTAGACAATATTCGCCAATTCTCACCAACTCACCCAAATAAATTTAACCTATAATACTCAGTAGTTTCAGATTCGATAAGATTTGCCAATTCTCAGCCACTCACCCAAATATATTGAACCTATCAGATTTGAAGGCTTCAGATGTCAGTCAGTACATAGGTATTTCAGTGAAATTTATTAAGTAGACTAGCCAATTTACCCATGCTTTGCTACGGTGCTCTATAATATTTCAGATTTTCAATTTATTAATTTAGATTTTATATTATAGATAAACAAAACTACACAGCCAAATCTGATTGCTCAATCAAATTAATCAAAAACCACCAACCACTCAGGTAAACCTAATTGAACTTATCAAAACAACCAATAACTAATCACCTCTCAAAGCTAAACTGTGTCCTATCAATTCAAACAAAGGCCATCAACCACTCAGCCAAACAAAAAAACATATCAAATAAATCAAATAACACTAAGCTGCTACCCAAAACATCTTTATACTTAAAATTATTGAGTATGTGACACCAGGCGGTGCCATGAAGCCCCCTGGTGCTTCCTTAGAGCAGTATGAGATTTGGCCTTCAGGTTGAATATGGTGCACTGTTTCCATACAATGACACCCAAAACATCAAGGTGGTTCTGGCAGTGATGAAGCCCACCAGTTTTACTGATTTTAGACCATACAAGGGGTACTTTGACTTGGGCTTAAAGAATGAAGCTGATGCTGTGACAGCGGCGACAATACCAATAAAATTTAAAAACACCCCACTCCCAACTACCTGAACTTGGTTACCCGCGGACACCACCCTGGTGGTGCAATTTTCAGGTTTACTGACCCATCTTCCCCCTGAAATTTTGCACAAGGAACTGGTGGATGGGCTGTCCATTTATAGCTCTGACCCTGTCCTCCAGTTTGTGGTCCCAAACGGGGCCAAACACCTCACTGAGCCACATGCATTTGTAACAATTGACCCATCCAACTGTGGAATCACTCAGGTGATTCTGCCACAATCTTATTTACAAAACTACCCTGACCATCACTTTTGGGCCTGCGTTGAAGGTGGGCAGGCAGTTTGCCCTTCTTGCTTTGGTCTAGATCACTCCAAATGGAAGTGTCCGGCCCTTTTGGAGGTTGGGGGCTCAGCCTTCACCTCCTCAGCTGCTGCTGGCTTTCTGACTGCCTCACCCAAAATTTTCTTTTGGGGCATGATTCTCCCTCTCCCTCCCTCAAAGCCAGCAGGTGTGGTTGAAGTGAATACAACCAATCAAAAGCCACAAACCCACAATCTGAAACCCAATATCTTGGCTCAATAGAAGCTAAGCCCCAAATTTATGAAAATTAAAAACTCTTATCTCACCTCCTAGCCAAGCATCATCTGTTGTGGGGCCAATCAGGCTTGGCCCCAATCCATTTGACTGTCTCAAATGGGTTGATGAGAATGATCATCCACATGGGACTGACCCACTATTCAACTGGCAGGATTTTTAAATTCATCCAAATTGACTCCTCGCTATTGCTTTTGCCCTAAAAAGGGCTGCCCAAGATATAAACCTTTATTTATACTGGCAAATGAAGCTGCAGCTGCTTCCAATAACACCCTGATGCAGAAGAATGTCCAAAACATAATGGGCCCATTGTAAAATAGCTTTCCTGAGCCTTAGTTTCTCTGATAAATTTCCTTATGCTGCCAAACAAGAGATACTGGTGTTGGACCGCATGGCTATTGAGTCAGCTATGCAAGCTGCTCAATTGTATGGTCTTAACAGTGGTAAACCCTCCAAAGAGAAGACTGATTTTACCCATGTGCCAAGCATGCTCCTGTGTATGGAGAATGACCTGGCTGATTATATTGATACATTAAAGCTGATATCATTGATGAATCTAATATTATTTTCCACAACCTCCAACCACATCCGGGCGATGCCCCTACTCCATTCTTGTCTGCCTTGGCAAGAGTCCTCAAACATCCAATTCATCCCCCTTCCCCCTCGGCCATGCTAGGCTAGGAGAACCTAGTCTAGCATGCTAGAGGTAAAATTGGGTTTTTAGCATATTTTGCTCTATTTTTATCCTGCCTTTATTTTTTTGTCGGCAAGAAAGGTCCCATGGTCCCCTTGCCTCAAATAAAATGAGTATGTGACATAACTTCCAAACTAGTATATCAACTTATACTTAACTTGCCAAAAGTATTTTACTAATTAGGGGAACCAAATTGGGCTGGTTTTTTAAGATTATAAAAAACTAACATCAAGATTCCTGTGCTTTGCTATGGTGTTTAAACTTTATCGGATAATCCATATTGATAAACCACCAAATCGTTTAGCTAAAACCATTGAATATACCAAATCAACCAATCACCAACTGCTTTGCAAAACTAAAAAAATCGAAACCAAAAACACCAACCACTTATTAATAACTAAAACGGTTGAGTATACCAAACAACCAATTTCCATCCGCTTCATATTCGTAAATCAAACCTAAACTTATCAAAGCAACCATAATCACCAACCACTTACCAAAAGCAATTAACCTATCGAATCAACCAATCACTAACTGCTTTATTAAAGCCATTAAGCTTATTAATCAACCCAAAATCACCAACCACTCGCCGAAACCATTTAAACCAACGAATCAGCTGAATATCAAACTTCTCAGCCGTAACAATATACTGATTTCCAATAAAAACATAGAATTTTCACTTCTTACAAATAAACCTTTTTATTTTATTAGGAAAATTAAAAATGCGGCTTAGAGGTGCACACGGACCCCCTCCCGTCCACCTATCACCAAATTTTCTGCGCTCTACATGCTCTAGTTTTGGCCGGGCATCACGCACACACACATACACATTTGCTTTTATATATAAATAAGTCCAAATAAGTTTTTTCCAAAGATAACCATAAAATTTTACTTGGTGACTTACCAAGTTTAGGAAATCTATAATATAATGTCTCCGGGCAAATTTTGTAGTTATATATGATATGTATTTCTAGATATTTAAAAATTTTATACTTTCACAATATTAAGGCAATAAATACTTATTTTTCTTGCTATAAGGTCAATTATAATGTTACAGTCCCATATTTTAGAATTAGATGAGCAACGTATTTCCTATAATATACACTTTTTATTATCAATATACACTTTATAACACAAATGGTGAATTCTCAATCACGCTATAATTCATTGGTTAATTAAATATTTAGTTAGATGCTTTATTTAAAAAAAATAAATTATATAGAGCAGAAAAATCAGATTTGCTACTATAATTAATATATCATGAAAGCAACTAAGAAAACTAAGACTATCCTGCTAGTCTGTATGCATAGACACCCAAAATACAAGCCATAATAACAGAGGTATAGCCAGCCACAATACTTTATAGTTATTAGAGATAAGAAGAACTTGGGGCTGACAATTTAAAAATGAGAGTTACCAATACCCCAAAAGGAGCTAAGTGGTAGTGGCAGCCACGGAAGAGGATCCAGGGGAGGCAGACTCCACAGGAACAGGTTGCACTTTAGGAGAATCTCTTGCAGCAGGGGGTGGAAATCTTGTGGGATGACCTTGGAACTTAACTATTGGGGATAGAAGTTTCTCTAAGAGCAAGGTAGGATTAAAATACTTCAAAGCATCAAGAAGAGGAGACTGGCCTGGATGGGACACATACTGATACCCCAAAAATCAAGGAGGGCAAGAGCATGGTATGATCACCACTATGGTCCAGTTATTGTAAAGACTGGGGAACATGAATACTAGAAAGTATCACAATTTACTTACAAGTTTTAAAATTTAATGGTTACTTTTTGAGGTGGTTTTTATTTTAACAAAAATACAAGAAATGACTGACAGCAGAACCTATTGGAGACTGCTGTCTTAAAAGCCATATGGATGGTAATAAGGGGGCATGTATTAAAATCAGAGAATTTCTCATAGCACAATTTTGGCAGATTAACACATTATGACTTCTTGATACTAAGTCAGATCCAGCCTGACATGTCATATTACTATCAAAAAGTTTATGATATTACTTTTTAAATTGATACTGCCTTACAGGATAGCGATGGTCTGTTCAGCAGGCTAATGGGTTGCACCCATGGACATGGAATGTAGGACCAGTTCCATATTAAATTGAATGGGTTTGGCATGCCTAAACCACTAAAGATGGTCTCTCCTTCTCTGGTGACAAGTTAGAGAGTTTGGAAGAGTGTTCCAAACTCAAGTTCAATTTAAACTTTGATTGCATTCAAAATCAACCTAGACTCTTGGGTGGAACTTGAACCTCATTATAACATATTCTGGTACTAGAGGCGGTGACAACCTACCTACTGGAAGTAGCCTTTGACCGCCATCACTTTCTTATAAAGCCCTTTTATAATCTCCACCAACTCCTTGGAGGTGGGAAGGATGGGCAGGGAAAAAAGCTTCAGGGACTAGGGTATAACTTAGAGATCATCCCCAATTTGTGATACTTGCAATTTATAGGTGAGGGAGAAGCAGCTATTTTGCCCCCTCTTAATTATGTAGTATAACTTTTTCATGTTTAGATTCAGGAGTTGCTCCCCAGGACTTACACTATGTCAACTCTGGCTGTTCTACTATTAGTTTGATTAATTTTTAGGTAGTTAGGTTATGTAGAACTATTATTTTAGAAATAAAGTATAGTTTTTGATTGGTTATCAGATAACATAACAAATAAATTTTTTAATAGCAATTTTTGACATTTAATTGTTAATTGTGTTGATTAAGTATTTTTAAAAATAAAGTAAGGTCAAGTTAACTTTTATGCATTTTCAATAGAATTTACTATATTAATTTTGTTAATCTTAGAGTTTTAAAAGCCCCAAGGACTCCTGTGCAGGCAACTTTGCGGGATGAAGGAATAGGGTACTTCCCCCACCACACTAAGGCTACGCAAATCTAAGCACCACCAAATGTGATCCTGACCGCAATTTGGGTGTAGCTTGTACTACTATGAACATGACATATGCCTGCCCTGTTTAAGTACTGGGAAGACCGTCTGCAACAACTAATTTATGCAAAATGCCTCTCAATTTCATTGAAGGAGACAAGACCCAATGACTCCCAGGTTTAAGGCCCCTAAGAAGGAGAAGATAAAGCCCTCCCATTTGTCACCTGATTTTAGAAGAGTTTTGCTAACTGGCCCCTTTTTGTCCAGGAAGCCTTGGAGTACTTTTAGATCAAATGTAATTTTCTTGTATGATCACTTTTGCAACAATAAGCTCATGCTACTGTTTTAACTCCGCCAGTTGCGTTCACAGGTACTAATGCTGGTGAGCACAAAATAGTGGCTGACTTCAGATTGCTTAGTGCATCAAGGTCAGCTGAGAGGACAGGGTTTCAAAGGATGCAAGGTTAGTTGAGACTATGGCTATTGGAAATAAAAATAAGAACTTAAATAAAACTAGGATAAATAATAATTTTAGTGAAAAGTACTTTATTTTAAAATCAGTCAGCACTATGTATAATACTGTTGAAAAGAAAAAGGGAATCATGATTCATTATAATGGCACAGATTGATTCATAGTTCATTCTTGATTCCCACTTGGTTTGTCCTTCATCACATCCCACCTGTAAAGTCAGCTGATTACTTAATCCCCTGGTGATAGTTCCATAGCATAAGTTAAATTAGTATTAACCTCAAGTATGAGCTCTTTCAATGGTACATGTTTCGAGGTCCAACTTTCTAGCTTCCAGAATGAACAGCTAATTAAGATAATGGGAGCTTTGGACCACAGGTGATGGAGCCATGTTAATGTGGCCCTGGAATTAGGTGAAGTATTCGTGAAATATTGAAATGATTACTAGCCAAATTTGGAGTAATTTTGTTAATACTCCAATTAAAAACCTAAATGGATATGTATTTATTAGACTTAAATTGGGACTTAAGTGACCATTTGAGTAGATTAAAGTTTAATTCCCGTACAGCAATATATGTTGACCTTCTTCCCAGGTGAAGGCTTACACCTTAAATAAGAGATCCTGAGAGAGAGCCCCCCAAGCCTTGTCAAGGGGGAGTAAGCCTTAGTACAAGTGTAAATAATCAATCCAATTAATTATCATAATATTTGTGGTGTACTTTTATTGTAAATTAGTTAGTTAAGTTTATCAGGTTTCTTTGATTGATGCATCTTTGCTTGAACCTCAAAAAGGTTTGTAAAATGATGGTTGGTCTAGGTTTGAGCCACCTCAGTTTGGGTAAGAGCCCACACTTAGTCTTCATTTTGAAGAGAGCTGAGACATGTAATTGCCATCAGAAGAGTCCAACATCAGCAAGTTAAACAAACATAATTTAGTGGCGTCACAATAGGAAACAGTGTCTTTGGCTAGAGGTTCCATATTGACAGCAAGGATAAGCAGGTGCTTTGGGTTAACCTGATAAGGTAGGATGGAGTCATAAGAATAGATCGTTGAAGTGACTGAGTCAGGACATCATGATTTCCATATGGGAACTAGCAGGGATAGATGACAATGGCGTGCTTGAGGCATGTGTAGCTGACAAGATAATTTGGGCACCAGGTATGAGATGGCCCAATCTGTGTCTAAGGACAACCAAGTTGTGTAACATCAGGTGGCCATCTGTTCTACTGGCAAACAGGCAAGAGAATTTGGTACAGTGGCGTTGCTTTGGGTCAAGTAAACCAAAGACCATTAATCATAAGGGTTGATCATCATCAGTGGGCCTTTGCTTGGATTCCAACTCTTAAACTGATGCATGGTGCGGGAGAAGGTGGTGATGGTGTTATTGTCAGCCATAGAAAGACTTACAAGGCATTCCAAGCCTTGATCCACAGTGTGATAGGTGTTGGGATTTGCCAGGAAATTGACCATATGGATTCCTCCCATTAATATCAGAAATAGGGGTGTGGTTAGTCAGGCATGATTGCTGGCTAATTACCTAGTTCAATATTATTTAAAGTTATGATTATAAATCGAGTTTAGTTTTGTCAGAACCTGCATTTGCCGCCAAATGCCATTTGTGGGTCATTGTGGGAATTTCCAGTGGAAAGTTGATAAATCTGTTAATCATTCAATTATGGTTCTGCTGACTAATTTAGAGCATCGGTGACTCATGCCAAGGATGAACAAAGTTATAAGTAATTATAAATTTATATACAATTGACCAGAGACTCATGCTGAGGATGGATCGACCTAAATTAATATTTAGTGATTGGACAAGAAAATTGGGAGGGAATCAATACCATGAATAATGAAATTTTATTAGAGTTCCAGATTGGATGGCTGAGGGTTTCATAGGCGCACAGCCTATATTATATTTATTCTTCCCTCCAAATAAAGATCTCTCTCAACCATTTACTTTTAGCTGTTAGTAGATTAGTCAGCTAGATTAGGAGAAAATGGGACTGGAGAAACCTGAAGTTGGCGCAAGGTGATGCGCCTGGAGTGGCCAACGCTGCCAGCTCCCATACCTTCTCCCTTTGAGGAACCAGCGGGAACCTGGCCAACCAACCACCAATGACAATGTGCTGACTGGCCATTAGCCCTGCGGGGTGCAGCGTGGGAGTGCCTTGGATGCCCAGGATGGGGGCAGGACTTTCTGGGGCACACCTTAGACCATGGGGCTAAGGCAAAAACAAAAGTCTGCTGTGTTTGTGGGTTGGACATGGACTCATAGGGGGTTGGTATGCATATAAAGGAAAAACGGCAAATGATCAAAAAGTCTTCATACTAGTTGGCCTGGCACACAAGCTGAGCCCAATGTTCAGATAAGTAATTTTCAGACAGGATTCCTACCCAAACAGTAGATTTGGATGTGTCAGCTGGTATGAATTAATCCTTATCCGACCATATAGCCTAAACTTCTGTTGGGGATAACCCCAACGAAATTTGATGACTATCAAAGTTGGGGATCAATCCTGAGATATGCAGTTGACTAATGCTACCTTTAAGCTACCTAGTCTCAAGGTTTAAACCTAATCCATGCGGTAAGTGCAAAATATCTGACTGAGATAATTGAGTAGCTGCAGAATCCCCAATTCGTTTAGTTTAATAGATCTAAGCTTGGACTGTTTGGAATTTTCTAGAAACACCTACCCTGATTTCCCTTACAGCTTTGCTTCTAAGGTAATAAAACTTACTTTTTCCCTCTTTTTCTCAATTTTAAGACATATTTGTAATTTATTGGAATTGCCTACCCAGAATTATTATCTGGTATAAAAACTTTTATGACCAAGAAAAAGAAAAACATATCACCATCTAGTACTAAAAAAAGAAAAACATATCTATCTAACACCCTCAGGCTTCAGGTCACCTGGCCTATAATTATCAAAGAAATCCGTGGTAATGCACCCATGATCCTGACAAAACTGGTGTTTCCTGCCAGGTACACCCAACTAATCAAAGAAATTAAAAATTATAAATACAAAAATAATAGCAACAATGGACAGCAATAATTTAGCTTCAAAAAAAAAAACCTCATATTGTGAAGCCGCCCATCTCAGCAACTGGGAAATCAATATGCATATAGGAGATACAGCAGTAAACTGCGATATTCTATGTCCCCCATCAATGGAGGTGACCCTCCATGCTCCGTCCGCTGGACAATACAACTTACATTTATCGAACTTTGCTGAAGCTTTCCAGCTCCTCTTATCTGGGGCCTTTGTCCCTGGAGATCGAGCTAATAGAAGATGGCCTCTTGCAGTGCCAGACCTTATGACGATCTTGGATCAAAGTTCTTCGCTTGATATAAACAGGGTGAAGCTGGACGTACGGAATGCTATCTGCGTCACTTTGTAAATTCCACCTTGTACCCTCTACTTCAGGTAGTGGGGTTCCATCATTAGGAATTACTCTGCAACTTTCAGCTATTGGAGACAATACACTTGCAGCTCCTCCAATTCTACTAATCTTCCTCCCAATTTGGCAGTGAAAACCAAAATGCTATATTGGAAAATTTACAGCTTATTAATGAGATACAAGAAGTGTTAACCCGCCTGGATCAAAGTGTCATGAGTTTCATTCAGATGGAACTCAAAACTTGATTCAGTCAAATAGAGGTTGGTATCCATAACCAGGTTGTAGATTGTACATGCAAAGTACGCTCTGAATTTGATAACTTTATTACCTCTGTGGATGAACGCCTTCAATCCTTGGAGGAAATGATATATTATTCATGGGATGACCAGAATAGTCTCCATACCTCAGGGCCTCAAGGAGTGCCTGGTGAGCGCAAACCACCCAGTTTTGATAGACATGATGGTGAAAGAGGACCCCCTGGTCATGATGGACAGGATGGTGGATAGAGACCCCCTGGGCCCAGAGGACCTCTGGGACCCAGTGTTGACCCAGGATCCCCAACAAACGCCTCCAGGCGCTAATCCAACAAGTAAAAAATCTCGATGTCCAATTGGGATGCGTTGCCCAAGGCGCCCAACTCACTTGGGATGGAGTTACCCCTCCCCAAAAGTTCTCTTACCTGCTCATCATGAATGCCTTGAGACCTTAGCAGCTCTACCTGCTGTGGTTTTTGGATTGGAACAAAGAATGCTCGCCATCAAATAAGATCAACTCAAACTCCAATCTTCCAAGGCCGCTTTAAAACAAAATGTGGCAACTAAACCAACTTGTTGCTATAATATTGGCTCTCTTTGCTGCTCATGAATTAGTAGATTTAATAATTGACGATCTTAACAATCTGTGGAGTCAAGTGGATGCGCTTTAACCTCAGGCGTATTCCTGAGATACACTTTGTTGCTAGGTGAAAGCGCAGTTTCAGTATTGGTTCATGTCATTTGGCCTCCAACCCCCAAGTAGTACAGTTAAACCTTTATTCAAAGAAAAATACCTCTATGGAGGAAAGTATTATCTCTTTCTTATATTGCTATGAAAGCTCTATGGAGGAAGCGACCAATTACCAATGGCTTAAACACTTGATGAACTGTCTTAGTCGCATGGTTCAAGATATATGGTCCCCCATATGAGCATTGCCATACTTGTATTGATGCTAAGACTGCCTTGCTCTGGAAATTCTGGAGCGACCTAACCCTATCCAACCAAAAACAGACCTTCATGGGAATCAGCCTTAATTAGGAGAAAACTTTAAATTAATCTGCCCACTTATTTATATCAAAGCTCAAACTCTGGTTGCGAGAATTGTCTTACATTAGATGATGCTATCACCTCCTCATTTTTGGCATTTAAAAATATGCATAGTATCTTACTTTAACTAAAAGCGATGAAATCCAACTTGACGCCTCTCCTTCATATTATGGAAGCTATTTTGGAAATTTATGCCAAACTACATAAACCCGCTGGGACACCTTATTTATAACAACAATAAGCCTCAGCCCCAAGAGTTAGCCGTTAGTCCCCCCAATTCGCCTACACCTGAATTATAATGCACCCAGTGTAAGAGAACCAAACACATTGTGGAATTTTGTTGCGTACTCCAACATAAGTCGGCAAATTTATAATCAGAATAGGGTAAGACGCTCCCAATGCTGATGGAAATTAAGTGCCTCAAGACCCATGTTCTAGCTCTAACTGTATTCCAGTTATTCAGGTTGCCTTGTGTTAGCTTACCTGCAGAAGTTGAAGTACCTCTTTCTATTTAAGGAAATAAAAATCTCCAGCTTTCTTACTTTTATATTGGTCAATTACCCAAACAAATTATGGCAGATAACTCTTCTATGGAAAGCCAAGCATTGACAGATAAAATTTTTAAATGCATTGAACAGCCACAAGCTTGGTCGTGGCACAATCCTCCACTTTCTTCACTGAAAATTCCTAAGGACAGTCTACTAGCTGTTACCTCCCAGTTCAGATCTTTGGTGGTTCAATTAGAGATAGTTGTACATAAGGTTAAAGTCCTGGCGATAATTGACACTAGTTCTCCGGTTAACGTTATTTCCTCCTGACTTATACAAAAGATAAAAATGGCTAGGGACTTGATTCGCAAAGCTGAACATGGGATGGCAGGTAGTCAGTCTACTAAAGCGATTGGAGCGTATTCTTCCTTATCTATTATATCTGGGAAACTATTAATTACTGCCACTGTCATTGCACAGAAAAAGAAACTTATGAGTTGCTTATTGGAGTCCAATTGATGCGGGAACTCAATTGCATCATCAACCAAAAGGAAAAAGTACCTATCCTACTAGGGTAACAGATGCACTTAATATTTAAACTCCCCTTCAAAAGCAAAGGAGCCCCCCAAAAAATGGAAATGCCTCCTCAAATACCCATACTCCATTTGCAAGGTTGAATATCAAATCTTAGGGGGAAAATAAGTTACCCCCAGAGGCTGTGGATGCTGAAGAGGGGTTCCCTATATATACCCTCATCCTATCACAATAACCTCTGGCCCACAAGTAATTGTGGATATGGTGATTCATATTTTCACCCTACTAATCAAATTTTGGAGCTTAGTGAAAACCCAAAACCTTCCATCAAATAAGCGTTGACCTGCCCAGGGAGTTTGGATCCTGCCTATGGGAAATCTATCTATATTGTATTAGGGAATTTAACCACTGGAATCCTCCAAGTCCATTGACATGCTCCTTTTGCTTATGTAAAACTATGTCTTATTGAGAATATTGCCAATGTGAGTTGTTTCAAATCATAACAAGATTTAAAATTCGGTTCCCTACCTACCATAGCTCTGGTTGAGAGTAGAATTGGGGATAATTTCATTCCTATCGAACGCCATAATGTCAAAAATCTCCTGGAGGAGTATGGAGATATTTTCTCCTCAGGACCAAGTCTTATGGGAAAATGTAAGGATAATTCATCAAAACAAGACGGAGGATCACCCTCCATTAAAATACCAACCATATCAAAAATTAAACTTAAAGGAAGCTCAAGTGGCCTTGGAGTTACAGCAATTTTTATAGACAGTTTATTAGAACCAATTAAAGCCTGTCGGGAAGTTGATATGACTGGACAATATGCTACCCATATTGGCAGATTGGAGGGGTATCGAGATGAGTCTTGAAATTTACAAAAAAGGGATACATAAATTATAATTGAGCGAAATGAGGATATTCAGCGAAACAAGAGGATTTATGCTGAGATTCAATACTAATGAGAGTAATTTGAAAAGGGAATAAGAATAAAAGATTACCAAGCTGAGGATGCATCCAGCTGGGTAACCAAGGTATAAAAAGTCTCATGGAAGATTAAAGGGGATAATCTTTTTATAAGAAAAAGGGAGCGCAGATAAGTCTGCGAATTTATATTAAATAAAAGGTAGAAATAAGGGGCAATAGCTCCATATATATTTCAACAAATTATTAATAAGTTGGCAATCCTCATATCATCCGATTTGGTTGCTCAGTGGCTCATACCCTGTGTAAAACCAACCCAGCGGAATTGAGCCCAAACGCCAAGAATTAACAGTGGTGCTCACTACAGGGGCCACTAAGCAACTGTAGTTGGAGAAACAAAAGCCAATTAATTTACAATGATGAGTCCACATCCATACTGACACAACTTGGTCAGATTCCAGGCGCGTTATGCTGAAGAAGCCCGGGAGGCTCCTAACCCTAAACCAACATTATTTACTGTTACCAAACTAGGTGATGAAGAAGTTATGATTAATTTGAAAATTGAGAATTGCCCTGAACTGATGAACAATCAACAAGGATGCTCCACAAATGTGACTCCTCAACAATTGAGAAATATTATGGAATGGCTGTTGTGCGGGTATTGTCTATATGAGGATGAGACAGGGAAGATGCCCTGGTTTAATCTATAATCAATGCGATCAAGAAAATTGATATGCACTGTACATGTCTTATTTAGATGCAAGTACTATGGGGGTTAGCTCGCCACCTCGGTACCCATGGAATTGAGGAATATTTAGTCACTTATGTACAACCTTTGATTCGCCAGCTACTGCATGTGCTGGCTCATCATAATATTGAAATTGGAGATATATTATGGTTCGCACAAGCACAGCAGCATGATACCACCTTCTGGTTAACAGCCTTGTTTGTTCGTTTTCAGAAATACAAGGGGCGCTGCTACAGATGGATCCTCATGTTGGGTACGTCCGCCATCGATTGGACGTTCTTGTACCACAATTAAATTAAAAATTATCTCAAATAATAAGGGAACTGCTAAATCAGCTCGGCCTATTGGTGGAGTGGATCTAGGATGTAACAACCTTGGGGAATAATACTGAGCGCTTTATGATGGAGATCGCCAAATGGGCGGAAGCTTTTGAAGCCATGATTGCCCTGCTCAAGGAAAAATTGACCCTGATGGAACAACAAGTGGCGGCCCTAGTCAGCTCTTTATTGACTGAAGTAAACCAACTTTTTATCAAATGGAATACTCAGCAAATGAAAGAATTCGCGCTTATCCTTCAGTCAACATCTCCCAAGTATCTCCAGCTTATTTGTTGAGTTACACAACTGGAAGTTGTTAGTCGTGCTGATTGCCAACAAGCCTTCCACCTTCTGATTGGTGAGGTAAGAGAGTATGCAGACATGCAAGGGCGCCTTGATACTCTTTAATGGGCCAATGATGAGTTGGTACAGGAATGATACTACCTTATCAACTAAACAAATATTGCCAATCAAAAAACGGAAACCGCAAGTTGACAGCAAACCTGCCTGCAGAATATTTGAAGAAGTTCTTTTTCAAGTACAAGCTGTGGAACAGCAACTGAATGAAGAAAGGAGAGTCCACTAGGAATTGCAACAACAGTATGAAATTCTGCAACAGGAAATTCAGGATGGGCGGTGTAAATGTATAAGTTAAAGTGGAGCAGTTGATCAAAAAACAGTTTGCGGAGCATACCAGAGCTGGGGGGAATGGGGCAGTTAGTGGCGACTCGGGGAAAAATGTTATGGATCAGCAAATGAATATCCATTGGGTGGTAAGGTGGACCCCCCGCGTGACAACACTTCTCCTGATTCCTTTTCACCGAGTACAAGTTCATCTGGCCAGCTGTATGATAACGCATCAAGTAATGGTTCCCATAGTCACTCTGACAACAATTCCCCTGCCCCTTGCAGCAGGAACCTAGAGCAAAGTGAATTTGTTCATGTCAAAAAATTACCTCCTTTCAGTCATGATGGGAACCTACATAGTTACTTTAAACGGTTTTATTCGCTGTAGAAGGAGCTACTGATTGACAAAAAGTGAAATTGTTGCTGTCTGCTTTGATGTGGAAAGCACTGATCAAGTGACCTGCTATCTTCCCAACAGCATGGTATCTTACGCACAGGTAAAAGCAATTGTTATTCGGCTGTTCAGGGGCACTACCAAGATGTCCCAATGGAAAGCTAACTTTATGACTATACATTTTTACCAAAACGAGACTGTGTCAGAATTCGCTGAGCAGTTTTGGCGGAAGCATACGTTCTACTTGGAACTAATATTTTAACCACTGAAGATGTAGGTATAGTGATGACGGCAGTTGTCAAACCATATTGGGAATTATAACGCTATGTCCCATGTGTTGGATAGGGATACCGGACTTATTTGAATTGTGAATGTCTTACATTGGCTCTCCACCATGAACGGCACCCCCAATGCAGCCCAAAAGTTTTCTGTTGCCCCCGCTCCAACCTTTCAGAACATAGGCCGCAGCGACTGGGTTATCAGCCGCTGGAACATATTCATCCCTCACATGAGGCAATGGACCCTTTCTGGCCCAGGTACGCTTCACCAGTTTGTCTGCGACCTTGGAGCCTTACTGGCAATATTCGGCCTGGTTCTTCCTCCCCAAACTATATACGCGCATCTTTTATGAACATTTGCTTCCAGTGCAGACAAAGAGGGCATTATGCAGCCAATTGCCCTAGCCAACCACATGTGTACACAATGCCAACTAAAATAATCAAGCAGGAAAAAGCTTGAGCAGTTTAGAGATGGGACGTTCTATCTCCGCTAAGTCCAATTTACTTGTCCCCAACAATCCCCAAACGTCTTTTTAGCTAAAAATTGAACCTCAATTGGATGATTGATATACCAGAAGCTTTTTTGGATACCCCTGCTTCTGCTTCCATGAGTAAAAGCTCACCCCATTGGGCTGAGTTCCGCCAAGACGTGCAAAAAGCCATATGCGTGGCAGATCCTGGAACAGACTGGCATTAGCAACTTGGATCCTTTACTGAACGTTGCTCCTTTAGTAGGGTTAATGTAGCCATTCTGGTGGAGAAAATTGCTAGTGAGTATCTAAAGTCGGCAAGGGCATTTCTTCCTTTTTGAGTAACACAAAGCCCTTGAACGTACAAGTAATAAACACCAATGATTCTTCTTACTTGGAATGCACTTATTGCGACATATTTGTTCATAACACAAAAATCCGCGCAATCATAGACATAGGAGCACCTGTGAACATAGTCTCCACTTGGTTGGTGGCTAAATTTATGTTGGAACCAGATGTGACCATCGAGTAGTATATGGGACCACAGGAATGCACAGAACTGTGTCAGAAGGAGCATATAGCGTGTTGCCTCTATGATTCAGATCAGTCCCGGTGTCCGCTCTGGCAATGGTTTTGCCAAATAACCACTACAATATGTTAATTAGCGCAGCTTTTATGAGGAAATTTGGCGTTGTAATAAATTTGGTGGAAGAAACCCTTACCATGTTTGGCCAACAAATTCCAGTATATTTTTCCTCTGGTGGAATCCCAATGGATCCAGCCCACTCCGCACAGGTCAATCTAGCTTACAGAAATGGAGTAATTCCTGTTTGTTATCAGTGACTGAGTTGGCGGACTAGAATCCTCCCCAAACAGATATATGAGTACAAAGGAATCCCGCTTTGAGCAACGCGCGCTTTAAGCCTACTGTTTGGACACTAGAGCATAGTAGGGATGGTGCTGGAAATTGATGTACCTAAGGGGCTTTATGGAGAAATTATGGCGCCTCACTAGTGCTCGCAGCTCAAACCACATGTGGCTCCAGGGTTACTGCTGCCTGGGAATGGGGAGGTGAAGGTGCTGCTAGCAAATATACAGAAGAATGAATTAACAATCTGGTGGCACCAAGTGGTGGCTTACCTACACTTTGTCCCTATAAAAGAAGTTCGTCGTATTCATGATTTCAGCTCATGGGAGGATCTTGGATTACCAGCTCACTCCTCGTTCAGAGTACTGACCATGGTTCCGCGGGAAGCACTCATGAGATTATCGGCGGAACAACAAGATAAGGCTATGTCATTATTTGAAAAGTATAAGGATATTTTTGCAAATGATGATCATGACCTGGGGTGTGCTCAAGGGGTGGTACATCAGATAGATATGGGGGATAACCCTCCCGTTTGTTCACAACCTATTAGATGTTCAAAAGCATCGGAAGAGGTTGTCTCTGACAAAGTGGATAAATTTATTTTGCAAGGAATGCTAGAGCCATCAAACAGTATGTGGGCATCACCTGTTCTCATCATAAAGAAGAAGGATGGCTCAAATTGAGTGGTTATTGACTATCATAAACTCAATAATGTAACAAAGAAGGATTCCTACCCTCTTCCATGGATTGATAATGCGTTAGACCGATTAAGTGGGGCAAACTAATTTTCCGCCATGGATCTGATCTTAGGATACTGGCAGATCGAATTGACATTAGTGGAATGGGAGAAATATGTGATCATAACCTCGAGAGGGTTGTTCCAGCTGACTCACATGCCACAAGGGCTGTGTAATACCCTGGTTACATTTCAGCGGGCCATGGATACAATTTTAGGCGATTTAAAGCTGTCCTGTGTTCTTGTTTACATTGACAGCATCAATGAGTTTTTGCGGACATTTACAGAACACCTGGCCCACTTGGAGCTAGTGTTTCAGCGCCTCACTTCTGCTAATATCAAAATTAAGCCACAAAAGTGTCATCAATTTAAAGAGCAATTGGAATACCTTGGGTTTGTTGTGGATTTAAATGGGCTTAAACTGCAACTGGCTAAAGTGGACGCAATAGGCAAGATGACTCAGCCATGTAATAAATGGGACTTTCAGGTGTTTCTGGGGATGGTTGGGTACTACTGACAGTTCATTCCAAATTTCAGATAATTTGGGACCCACTTTTCGAGTTATTAAAGAAAAATGCTTCTTTCTTTTGGATGGAACAATACCAGAACACTTTTGATGTATTGCGTACTTCATTAGCAAGCGCACCCATTTTGCAATATCCCAACTTCAATAAACAGTTCATAGTACAAACTGACACATCCCTTGTTGTTATTGGGGCAGTATTATTTCAGAAGGATGATGATGGCGTGGAACATCCTGTCACATTCTGAAGTCAAAGTTTAACTGTCACGAGCAAAACTACACCATAACAAAGTGAGATTATCTAGAGGTGATCTACGCTTACAAACAGTTTTGGGTATATCTGCATGGGGTGAGATTCCAAGTAGTGACGGATCACGCTTCCTTGCACTGGCTACAGAATTTTCATGAACTGGAAGTATGGCTCACACGTTGGGCTCTGAAGCTGCAAGCATATGATTTCAAGATTTTACATTAACTGGGAGCAAAACATCAAAATACGGATTATCTTTCTCGATTGCCCATGGTTGCTATCACAGTGGATCTAGCTGATATAATGTATGAAAAATGGTGGCAAACAGATACCAAGATGAGCCGCTGCAGGTGATCAAGGTGCTAGATGGACTCAGGGAGATTAACTTTATACAAGAGGAAGAACTATACAAGCGTATCAGAGACTTGACACTGAATTTTCCAAAGCCTTCAGCTAGACCATCAATAATTATAGATGCTCATCAGGCTGTTGGACATGGATGATTGTGGAAGATGCTAGAGTTTTTAAGACCCTAATACTTCTGGGAAAGCATGCATTACGACGTATAGGAAATGGTTAGTTTTTGCCATCAGTGTCAAGTAGAAAAGCCTTTTGGCAAGAAAACCACCTACTAACTAATGAAACCCCTTTTCGCATGGCACACTGTTTCCATTGTAATAGGGCCTCTGCCAACTAGTGCTAATTGATCCAAGTATATAATTGTTGCCATCAATCATTTGACCCAATGGGGAAGACTTTTCTTTCTCGTTGCAAACACTTTTGCAACCCATTCAATTCAAGACTAAATCCAGTTTGATAATCTCATAGAGGGGATTAGTCTGCGCCCATGTCTGGGAGCAGTTGGGCAAGCAAAGCAAGAGGAGCAGGCGGAAGGCCCGCGGCCTCTAACGTTCGAAAACGCCCCAGAGAATCTGGCGGAATAGAAAAAATTTTAAAAAACTGGCGGTCACAATTTCCCCGGAGATACTCGCGTGGCAAGCACGATGCAACCAGTACATCAATACGCCACATTCCCAGCCACTTTTGTCGGTGTAATTTGGAGTCCGTGTGTATCTGGACATCCAAAAATTGGCCCTATGGGAAAAATTTTGTGAAGATGTACACAAAATTTTCCCAACCGCGGTGTACGTTGCACCTCACTCCATGTCACGCGGTTGGCTGGACCTAGGTTTTGAAAGCAAATTAGCAGCAGACGAGGCTGCAGCAGTGCGCGTAGTGGTTGACCTCCCCGAAGGGCAATGGGTCATTAAAACCAAATGCACCAGATGGACAAAATCAAACCAAATTTTCCTCACGTTTGACTTTTTGCCTACTATGGTAAAACGTGAAATTTTAGAACAACACCTGAAAGATGGTCTCGCCGTATACAGCGAAATACAATCTTTCAAAATGCAATTCTTCACACTGATGCCACACCTGTGCACCGGCAAAGCCATCACAGTTCTGACCACATCTGAGGAGATCACGAAGGACCTAACCCAGATCCCGCACTCCACCTTTATTGACATCGCAGGGCACACCACCCACCCATTCCGGGTAACTGTGGACAGCGCGCCCCCATTTGCACCCACTGTGACGCGTTCAGCCATAAGGCACACGCGTGCCCATTAAAGAGGGCGTTACATTCCAAGAGCACCCCTTGGCGGCCATGGCCAGCGGAGAGGCGCACTATGAACCAACCGCAAGCACCAAAGAGGCCTTCCTGTGGGGAGCATAAGGATGCTACCTATTGGTAAAGCCCATCTCCCCGCAGGAGTGGAAGAAGGCCAAGCAGGCCCATAGGACTGCGGCCAAGGAAGCGGCCAAGGTCACCACCACCATCCCACACTCACAACGCCAGGAGGACATGGAGACCTTTGCGGCGGAAGCAACTGGGAATCTATCACCCAATCAGATTGGGAGGCCCAAGCTGAACGGGCTACTCAATCCAAGGATCTGATGGGAGATTTGATCTCACCCAATCGCTGCACCCAAGCCCCGGTTGAAACTGACTTGGGACCTATCCCAACCGAAAAATTTTTTTGCCCCACTCGACGGTGCACCGAACTTATCCACACCACAAAAAATTCGTCCGACGTCAGGAAAACAAAAAGCGAAGGCCAAAGCCAACGCAACTCTTTCCACAAAAATTAACAAAAACCCCAATAGTGTTGCTGCTAATACCCATGCTGCTGTGAAAGCCCGTGGGGACCTGGAAGAGGCTGGTGGGCCAGGGGCCCTCCCCCTCACACCTAAGGTGCGATGGGGGAAACCTTCACTCTAGGGACGCTGAATATCGCCAGACTCAAGGCCTCCCATCCTAGGCTAGGAAACTGAGTTTTTTACAAAATAATTTACCCGTGGATATCCTGGCCATCCAGGAAACCCACTGTCCACGAGGTTCCGAGGATGCTTGGAAAACAATGCTCCTACCATCCCTATCCTTTTGGTCGAAGCACTGTGAGGTGCTAATTCAGAAAAACAATTTTTTCAAATTTACATCTTCAGAAACATTCCTAAATGACCAAGTGCTCGTTGTCACCTTCTCTTGGGCTGATGTTGCACACACAATTGTTAACATTTACGCCCCAAACGGTGCACAAGAGCGTCGGGAATTTTCTCATTGGTCAAATCCCTCCTGCTACCCCCAATTCTTTCCTAATTGGCAACATGAACTGTTGGCTAACCTCACCAATGGACCGGTGGCCGCCCTCACCCCACGCCCTACAGGGTCATGTAGAACTACGCATTCTAAAAGCCACCCTTGGGTTAATGGATGCGCTGCCACGACATGCCCCACTGCTCAAAAACATGACACATCCCCACATCCACAATGGCCAATTAAGGTCCATGACCCGCATTGACCTTATTCTAGTGCCGGCGAAATTCCAACCCCACATCTCCCACTTCAAAACAACGAAAATGGAATTCTCCGACCACCGACTGGTCTCAATAACATACCACTTACCCGTCACAGTTGCAAAGGCCCCACATTAGTGCAAAATCCGCCCCCAGAGCTTGCATCACCAGGATTTTCCACGTGGGTGGAAGAGGCAACTTTGGCAAAATCGTTTGTTGCACCGTTTTGCGCGGACCCCATTTCCACATGGGCAACTTTCAAAAAAGACACCATCCGCCACTATCGCCATCTCTCATCCAGACGCTCACGAGCCACATCGGCGGTTATATTGCGTGTGCTGGCAGAATTGGCCCACTTGGAGTGCAACATTCCAGCCTCAGGATATAGCCCTGCATGGGGCCAGAAGTGGGCAGAGGCAGCAGCACACCTCAACGCACTTGAAAGGCAACACAAACATCAGGTTTGTGTCCAATACAGGGCCACATGCATCACTAAAGATGACAAGTGCACCGCATACTTCTTCAAAAAAATTTTTGCACCACGCCAGAGCATGGCCTGCACACAGGTGCAAAGATTGGATAATTCTATCGTGGACACACTGGCCAAAGTGGCAATCGAAATGCAAAGATATTACTCTGAGTTATACCGAGCTGAACCAATTCAGCCGGCTGAAATGGCAGAATTTCTCGACAGAGCTCATATCTGCACCATTTTCTGATACCCGGAAATAATGAATTTAATTACTCCAAACAAATTATAGACTACCATTTGCAGTGCGCCAAACCAAAAATGCCCAGGCCCAGATGGCATTTCATATGAGTTCTACAAAAAATATTTTAAATACATATCCCCATTGCTGCTAGCCTCACTCAACCAAAGCCTGTTGGAAACGCGCCTCCTACCAGGAGGACATGAGGCTTTACAGTCACACTCTTCAAGAAAGGGGATAGGCAGACTTAGCCAACTGGTGCCCCATTTCTCTAACAAACACAGACACCAAATTTTTAACAAAAATCATGGCTAACCGTTTAGGGACTGTAGCATCTGCCACCATCTCTCCAGAACAATTCAGTTTCATCCCCAGAAGGTCGATTTGGGATAACGTGCACTCTGTGGCTAATGTGTGTCAGTCCACAGCCTCTGGGGCACTTGTATTCTTGGACCAACAAAAGGCCTATGATAGAGTAAACTGGGAATACCTTAGGGCCTGCCTCCAACAATTCCGCCTACCTCCCCGCTTCATTAACTGGGTTATGCTGCTCACGGAATCTGCAACAATGGCTGTGCGCGGCCCAGGTTTCCTAACGGATGTAGTCCATCCTCAAAGGGGCCTGCGACAAGGGGACCCCCTGAGCCCACTCTTATACAACTTCAACCTTGACCCACTACTGCGAAATGTGAATGCCCAACTCACTGGGGTCCATGTGCCAGGCCAAACCCCAGTCAAGATGATGGCATTTGCAGATGATTGCGTGGTGGGGGTGTCTAATAATAAAGATGCACGCGCGCTTGAAGCCCTCATCCAGGAATATTCCCAGGTAAGCAACGCGGCACTGAACGCCTCCAAAACCGAAATCATCCTCCTTGGTCGGTTTCAGAACTGCTGGGCCCCAGCAAGTAGTTCCCAACCCAGCCCAGCTGCTCACCCAAGTCCACGCCTTACTAACTCAAAACACACCGCTCCACTGGTGCTCCCCTTTGTGCCGCGACCTACCATAGGACCGGTACGCCATCTGGGCGTGTGGTTGGAGGCAGGAGGATACGCGTCAGCAGTAATGGAGGGCCATATACTGGACAACGTGACGAAGCGAATCGCCTCTCTCAGAGCCCACCCTACTACCCTCACTGGCAGGGTTGTTCTTGCCAACTCTATGCTCCTATCCAAAGTCTGGTTTGGAGCCCACGCCATCCCCTTCTCCCCAAGCTTCTTCAAATCCCTGTATGCTTTGCTACAAGGTTGGCTTTGGTCAGGCCGCCCTCCACCAGTATGGCTAGAGGTCATGTTTGGCCCTCATCATCATGGTGGCATGGGCCTACTTGACTTCAAAGCCCATGCCGCCAAGATCCTAGGCACCTGGATTGCGGCCGTCACTGCTCCTACACTCCCATCCCAACACTGGTCCCGCGCGGCCCGCTCCAACTTCTCCCAAGCCTTGGGCCTCAACAATCCATCAAACCCCCACTCCCTGATGAAATACCTTGCATCACACACATCAGCCACAGGTCCTCACGGGACAAAAACCCACTACAAACGAATCCTACTCTCCATGCGAAGCGCAGAGTGGAGAATTCGTATTAGTGGACATACAACCCAAAGAGGCCGCCCCTCTCCTCAGTTCACACAAGAGGTACAGGGGCTACCCATCCATGATGGCGTGATCCCCATTCGACCCCAAGTCCTATCCAGGGTGGACTACCTGGACATGATAGACATCCCTTATTCCACTGAGACCCAAAAGACTATCTGGAAATACGCACACCATCCTCTATTGCAGCCTCAAGTCCGTTCCCATGTGTGGCGCTGCCTGAGGCGGGTGTATCGTACAGCTGAGCGCTCTAACGCTTTACACTCATCCTGTGTCGTGTGTGGCCAGTATGGAACGCTGTTTCACCGCCTGGAGAAGTGCCCCACTCTAAAGTAATATGGCGCGAAGTCCAACGTCTGCTAGGCCAGGATCAAACACATCCCTTCAGTCTGTCAAGAGATATGTTTGCTTCATCAATGGCCTCCCCCTCCCACCCTCCCTTCGTGCTCTGGTGGTTGCAATCGCCATGTGGACTATCCACACGATTGTCTTGGATGCAATCGCCGGATCCATCCCCACCCTCCCTGAAGCTGTCCACAGATTCCGGTCTCATTTGGTGGATCACTTTCAAGAGTGGATGTTTGGATATCTCCCACCACGTCGCCGGCAGCTGGTCTCCTCCTGGTTCCCAGTCTGGTTCATCAAATCAGACCCCTTCCTCCACACGTGCTCAATAGTGGCTACGCCCCCTACACACGTTCCCTCCCCCTTCCCATAAGTGGCGTTCCCGCTGGCAACAAGAGATAGCATCGCTTCTCTGGGGTGCCTCACCTGGTACTGAGTTTTGTTTCGTCTGAGTCATATTCGGAAGTGTCCGTCCCATGGTCGGCCTTCCCCGCAATAAATTTAAAAATCATTTGACCCAATGGGTGGAGGCCAGGGCTATTAGTGACTTGGGAGTGGTCACCACTGCCAAGTTTATTATGTAGTGTGTTATACAGCAGCATGGCTGTCTGAAGTTCATTCTGACGGACAAAGGAACCAACTTCACTTTGCCTATCCTGCCAAAGTTAAATGAGTTGATGGCGATTCGTGGGGTTTTGACCACCCCTATCATCCAGAATCAAATAGGATGGTGGAGCGAGTCAATGGAACCATAGTGAACATACTCCGCAAATTGATAACAGATCGGCCATCAGAATGGAGTGCCCTTCTACCTACTGCTGTGTTTGCTTATAATATCAGCTATCATTCTGCCGATGGTAAGAGTCCATTTCAACTGCTGTATGGTTGACATCCAGCTCTGCCTGCCTTGCTATATTCGTGTGTAGAGGAAACTGGTTGTGTGAATCCTCAGCGATATCTGAAGAAACTCATGGATACATTGATCAAGCTTCAAATGGAAGCCTACTCCACCAGTTTGGCTAAGAAGGTTTGTTACCAGGCGGCCAACCAGAAGCGCCAGAGCAGACTTCTACTGATTGCTGTGGGGGATTATGTATTATTCCACGACCAGCATGGATTTGGATGAAAGAATAAGCTCTCTGACATTTGGGTCAGCCTGTTTGAGATTATTGAGAAGACTGGCATGGATGTCTACACAATTAAGGAACCCGCTGGGGATCAGATTATCAACTGAGTCCACGCAAAGTTCCTTCAAGCATATAAACAGTAAGAGCCTATCATCCAAACAAAGGGGGGATAATGTCAGGAAGTTGTTATGACTGGATGATATGTTGCCCATATTGGAAGATCAGAGGGGGGTCAAGATGAGTCTCGAGATTTATGAAAAAGGGATGCACAAATTATAATTGAGCGAAATGAGGACATTTGGCAAAAATGAGAGGATTTATGCTGAATTTTGATACAAATGAGAGTAATATAAAAAGGGAAGAAGAATAGATTACCAAGCCGAGGATGCATTTGGCTGGGGAACCAAGGTATAAAGAATCTCATGGAAGATTAAAGGGGATAGTCTTTTTATGAGGGAAAGGGAGTGCAGATAAGTCTGCAATTTATATTAAAAATAAAGGTAGAAATAAAGGGTGATAGCTCCGTATATATTTTAGCAAGTTATTAATAAGTCAGCGATCCTCATATAGTCCAATTTGGTTGCTTAGTGGCTCATAACCTGTGTAAAACCAACTCGGCGGAATCAAGCCAAAACGCTGATAATTAACAAAGCCCATGGACTTCACCACTCTTATTAGTTTGGAAGAAGGATGGTGGCCACCAATTTGTCATGGATTATCATCACCTCAACTCTATCACTCACAAATATAGCTATCTATTGCTGCTTATGATAACTCCTTATGCTTGATGTCAGGGTATCACTATTTCTTAGCTATGGATCTCGCCAGTGGGTAATGGCAAGTAGATTTGTCACCAGAAGATCGTGAAAAATGCTCTCTAATCACAAGTGAAGGATTATTTGAGCTCACTAAAATACCACAGTAGTTGTGTAACGCCTATGCCAACTTCCAACGCGTCATGGACGGATTACTAGGAGATTTGAAAACTCCTGCTTGCTAGTTTATCTTGAGAATATTATCATTTTTGCGAGAACCTTTAACAAACATCTAGATCACCTCAGGCAAGTCTTTCAGTGGTTATGGCAATCATAGTTAAAACTAAAGTCGTTGAATGCTCTTTCTTTCAGAGTTAGATGAATTTTTTTGATCATAAGGTCAGTAAAGCCGGAATATCCCCAATGGATGACAAGGTCTTGGCCATTGTTAAGATGAACCCTCCTAAATCTCTATGAGATGTACAAGTTTTCTTAGGAATGTTGTGATATTGCCGCTGATTTATCCCCCAACTTGTAAACACCTCCAAGCCTCTGGTTTATCTACTGAAGAAAGGGATACCCTTCCAATGGAAAGTTGAGCAACAGCAGGCTTTTGATCTGCTATGCGTCTCTCTCTCCCACTATCCAGTAATTATTCAACCAAATTTGGATAAACCTCTCTCCTCTTTACTGATTCTAGCAATATCTCCATAAGAACTATACTATATCAACAAGACAAAAAGTTAGTGGACCATCCATCGCCTACTACAGTAAGACCTTATCTAAAGCTGAACGCAATTATAGTGTTAAGAATGCAAACGCTTGGCAGTCCTACTGGCTAATAGGAATTTCTGACCTTATTTATATGGGAAGCATTTCACTATCATTACTGATCATTCTTCCTTACAATGGCTACATCAAATGAAAGACCCTGACAGGGCTACTAGCCTGATGGTCCTTAAAACTTCAAAACTAGAATTTTTATTATCCACTGACCAGGGCCTATCCAAAAAATGCAGATTGTCTATCTCAGATTCCCATATTAACTTTAATGGACTCTGAAGAGGTTTAAATCTACGATCTCAAAACCCAACCACACTTATGGAAGGATGAATCCCTAAACCTTCAAAAGGAATTAGCGAAAAGTTAAGCGAATCTGAAAGTCAAAAACGGCCAATTGTGCAAACTTATGTCTAAAAAATGGGTGCCCTATGTTTGACCTTTGGCTCAAACTGAAATCTATTAGAGGGACATTGGAAAATTAACCATGAGGAAATTTGGAAAACCTAGCAGTAATTTAAAAACTCAATGTTATTGGTAAGGAATTCTTTTTTCAATCCAGGACATATTAGAGTCATGCCTGGTATTTAAAAGCCAAGATGGACCTAATCCCCAGTCATAACATCCAGTGGTTCCACCATGTGAACCATTCCACACTATTAACATTAGTGTTGTGGGACCTCTCCCTCAAGACTTTTATGGCCATCTGTTCCTCCTACTATCCAGGGACCATCATACTAAGTGGATTGAAGCTGTATTGCTACTCTCAGCTTTGGTAAAGGCTACCGCCACGTTTTTGTATAATAGGATTATCACCCAACATGGATGCCCTAACATCATTTTTTCCAATAATGGGCAAAATTTATACTCAACGCTGATGAAAGATTTAGCCAAACTGATGGGAACCACACAGGTATTCTCCACCACCAACCATCCTGCAACCAGTGAAATGGTAAAGCGGGTAAATGAACTCTAACTGCAACCCTTCAGAAAATGGCTATGACTTACCTCCTTCAATGGCCCCAATATTTGCCTAGTGCAATTCTGGCCTATAGGATTAGTTACCATTGAATAACTAAGATTCACCATTACAAGCGTTGTACGGCAGAAATCCCCAGTTGCCTTCTAAAGTAAAGGCTATGTTTGACCAAGTCTCCCCCAAAGCCCCTGAAATCACTAGGCGAATTATTGCAAATGAAATTATCAGACTTCAGGACTTGGCTTCCAAAAAGCTGTCTGATATAAACAGTAGAGAAACTGCTCATTTTAATGATAAGAATGACCCTCTACACACCTTCTAACTGGGTAAACTAGTCCTATTCTACCATCACCGGCCTGGAGGTCATGACAACAATTTGGAAACCAACTGGTCTGGCCTAACCAAGTTATATATAGATGGGGCAATGAACACTCAATCATAGAGGATGCTCAGGGTACAGTCATAAACCGCATACATAGTCACTTTCTCCATCTGTTTTCACCCCTTTGCCAGATCTAGAGCAAGTATTGTCAAGATTCCTCCCCAAACAGTAGATTTGGATGTGACAGCTGATGGGTTATGATCCTGATCTGACCATATAGCTTAAACTTCTGTTGGGGATAATCCCTGATGAAATTTGATAACTTGAAGTTGGGGATTAATCCCAACTTATGCAGTTAATTAATGCTCCCTTGGAGCTACCTAATGTTGGGTTAAACCCAATCCAAGCAGCGAGTGTAGCATATTTAACTGAGATAATTGGCCTGCCGCAGAATCCCCAATTCGTTTAGTTTGATAGATTTAAGCTTGGAATGTTTGGAATTTTCTAGAGACACCTCCCCTGATTTCCCTTACAACTTTGCTTCTAAGCTAATAAAACTTACTTTTTCCCTCTTTTTCTCAATCTAAAACAAAATTGTAATCTATTGGAATTGACTCGCCAGACTTAGTATCTGGTATAAAGACTTTTTTGACCAAGGAAAAAGAAAAATGTAACTATCTAACACTCTTTAGATTTGGGTCACCTGGCCAATAATCATCAAAGGGATCCATGGTAACGCACCCATGATACCAACAGTAGGTCTCAGTGATTTCTCTCCAACTCTGATGGTATTAACTACCACAATATCCTCAAATATGGAGGAGTTGTTGGTGACAACATCATCATGAGATTGGGAGTACTCAGGTTTTGGAGCATTTGGAACTCATGTTTAAATTGTTTGATGGCGTCAAGGGTAAATCTTGCCCTCAGGCATGGCGTCTAGGTTGCAAAGGTGTCACGGTCAATTTCAGAATGATTAGCAGGGAGTTACAAGTCTGGGTTCCTAAATTTCATCTTGACCTCCAGCAGATCGATGTGACAACTCTTCTAGACTTATTCATTTTGATCAATCTGAGTTTGCATCATGAGATTTACTTCTGGGTTTTGGTGAGGGCCTTCTTGGTATCCTTAAAAATCCCAATGAGGTAGGCTTCAGCAGACTCCTGAAGGGCAGTGATAGCAGAGGATTGAAAATGGAGATCAGTTTGGTAATCTTGAGCAATCTCACTATGGGCAACTGTTATGAGTATGAAACAATGAGGTTACTGACACCACTGACAGCAGGTGCACTTTTGTGAGCAATCTTGGTGAAAGTTGCTTCTGGGGTGCCTTGCCACTGGTGGATTTACGTGCAGCCTGATTGTTGCGTGCCTGGCTGGTTGGGATGACAGTTTTTGTTCATTTTTGAGGTAAATTATTGACTATAAATAACGTAAATTCTTTAAACTTTAATTTTAGGTTACTCAATTTAATTTTATTCACCTTTTTTATTTTCTGGGTACCAATTGCACTCAATTTGTAAAATGTTAGTTTGATCAGAAACCTCTTCAAGCCGGGGAGATTTTTGACTAGTTCATCAGCGGTCTTAGGCTCATCTGGAATGATAATCTTATTCAAACATTGAGAATGAGTCCAGTTTAGGTGAATGTCCGCAGATGATGCCTTGCTGGTCAGGACAACAGGTTGTCTTTCTGAGGTAATATCTTGAATTTCAAAATTGATTAATCTCTCAGCCTTAGATTTCAGCCCGCTCTAATTAATTTCAGACTTTTGGCTGTCTGGACAATTGTCATCCCAAGAAGAGGGTAGAATCAGGTAAGCCCAATTTCTATACTAATCTTTGGTCCTATTTTTTGGAGGAGAGCTTCAAAATGGATGATTGATAGACTTTCCAGCAAGAAATCAAGTTTGGTGCTATTGCTACTATGAGAAGGCACGTCCCAAGAGTTTCATCCAGCACTTTTGGCATTTCAATGAGCTGGTAGTATTTAAGGCTTTCATGGGGCTCTTGAGGCTTAATCACTTTTGCAGTTGTGAAAAGTAGCTCTCAACTCGTTCCAATTCTATTGATTTGGTGTTATTAATGTTGCAGGCCAATTTTAATTTTGTCACTCGACACTTTAGGGCCCAAACTGGCTATAAGCTTCATTACTACTTTTTATTCTGAGAAGATTGAGAAATGACATCAAAAGGTGGAATTCTTTTTTACTACTTAAATATATTAGCGTTAGCATTAATTTTTTAAATTTTATAAAACTTGAGCACAATGATTATTTTGATCTGCTCTCTTTGGCTGGAGGATAAGTTGTAGCTTAGCAAGTTTCTTTTTAATTTCATAAAATTGAAAAGAAGTTTGAACATAGCTTTTTAATCACAGTAAAAAGGTTTTAGCATCCAATAGTCATTCCTATCATTTATATCTATAAAAACTTCTTCTATCCTAGCATCTCACATCTTCTTGAAATGTAGAGCTTGATCGTCAAAATAAAATATCGCCTTCATAACTTTTTTACTTTATGGTGTTGGCATTTTTTCTCGGTACTTCTTTTTGAATTTCTAAATGTAAAAAAAGGTCAAGCGAAGGCTTCTGCTGACTGGGAGAGCTGAAATTCACGAAGTCTTTTGGGTCACACTCAAAGGATTTCTTTAAAAGTTGGTCCCTACAATTACTAGATCTTGGCCATTCCAGAGGAGGTAGATCAGAAGGTCAGAATCCTGAGTGCTCATGAAAGATTTGCCGTTTTAATCCAAAGGTGAGGATTCTCCTCAGGGTACGTCTTGTAAGCGTCCCTTTAGTGAGCATCATATGTTACACCTCCACCATTTGTGCTTGCAGGTGTTAATGTTGGGGAGCATGAAATAGTGGCTAACTGCAGGTGGCTTAGTGCATCAAGGTCAGCCAAGAGGACAGGGGCTCATAAGACGCAAGGTAGTACGAGACTTTGGCCATGTGAAGTAATGTAAGAATTAAATAAAACTAAAATAAATAATAACTCCGTTGGAAAAGTACTTTATTTTAAAAATAAATCAGTACTTATAGTACTTTTTGAAAAGTAAATATAAATTATGATTCATTGGGAACTGCACAGAGTGCTTCACTGCTCATTATTGATTCACAGATAGTTTTTCCTTCATCACGTCTCCCTGGAAAGTCATCTGAGCTTCTTGATATACTGGTGATAGTTTTATAGCATAAATTAAATTAGTATTAACCTTAAGTAGGAGCTCTTCCAATGGTCCAGGTTTAGAGGTCCAAATTTCTAGCTTCCAGAATGAACAGCTAATTAAGATATTTGGAGCTTTAAACCACAGGTGATGGAGTCATGTTAATGTGGGATCTAGAATTAGGTAAAGTCTCATTAACAATATTGAAATGATTATTAGCCAAATATGGAGTAATTCAGGTATTACTCCAAATTCAAAACTTAAATGGATATGTAATCTCAAACCTTAATTTGGGACTTATGTGACCATTTGAGTAGATTGAAGGTCAAGTCCCGCACAGCAGTATATGTTGACTTCCCCAGGACAAGAATTACACCTTGTATTAGGAGAATCCTGAGACTTACTGACCTGGAAGCTAGCCAAGCTTCAGGCCAACTCAGCAAACCGCGGCATTTATTGTAGGCAGGTGAATCAAAGCGCAGCAAACCAGGATTGCCCTTCACTTGCCTGGGGTCTGCACCCACACAACCTCATCTTGTAGGGAAGCCATTTGACAGGCTCCATTCCTGACACATACACCCCCCTTCCTGCCCGTATTCAGCTCTCAGGGACTGGTAAACACCCACGAGAACAGGTCAGCATAGTTATCACTACATTTCACACTCCTTTTAAACCACTACAGGACCCGACCAATGTGAATCTCTAGGTTCTGATGTTTGCTACTCACCCATGTTACCATGCACTTTCTCCAGCAGTGCTATGAGGAGGCCTCAGCTAATTTTATCTAGCTCCCAATTTTCTAATCTTAGTTTATTATAAATAGAAAGATATAAAAAAGGCATATAAGTGTTTTTATATAATGTTAAAATCCTGAGGCTGTATATTCTTTCAAGATTATAGCTCACTTCAGCTCCCTAGACTTCTGCACAGGCTCTTTGTATGTGCAACGGTTAACTTGCTGATAGATAAGCATATGGGCAGTAGTAGTATGAAGACTACTACTTAAGTTGATCTAATTTTAGCCAAAATGGTTGTTAGTCAAACGTTAACTAGTGCTTGTCCTAGTATTGAATGGTATGTTGGAAAGCCTGCAGGAATTTTTTCCCTCTTTGGTAAAACTGAACCTCAGCTCAGGTTCAGAGGTTCTTCCCGTCACTTCTATAGAACTTAACTTAGTTAAAACTTTAGAGAGCTTGAACCTTTGATTGAATTCCAATTGATAAATTTAGGATTATATTTCTCGTTCTGAATAATACTTGCTTTGGATCCCTTTGTTCAACTTCCACAGGTTTCTTGTATGTGCATAGTTTAATTTGATATAAGATATAAATTAAAAAAAGTAATATGAACAAATATTCTAGTTGAGTTGATAGTCAGAATAATGATTAGGTTCAACGCCAACCTTGTGCTTGTCTTAATATTAATTTCTTCTGAAATGATAGGGACTTCTTCCTTATTCCGTCTGATTTTACTTAACTTAAGATAAGGTTCAGAGGTTCTTCTTCTCGTCACGCAGAGGCCATGGAGATAGCTATAATATAGACAAAGGATCTTATTTTTCAACAACTTAATCACAAATAAAAAAACAGTCTATTTATAAAATTACTTTAACTTTGTGTTTTATCTGCTTTACTATAAAAAGTCATGGGAATTTATAATGGATTTCGGTGCACAACGCTTTGGTTGGCACCCTAATTGGAAACATCAGGCATCACTAATTAATTAACCCTCCAGGGTCACATGAACCAATGACCTTCCACATTGAATGTAACAAGGTTCTTTTCCTAGTTGACTGCAACCTCTTCTGAATAGAAATGAGAACAAGCCCCAATGTCTTTGCTCAACTTCCATCAAATTTACCCTTATCTGGTAACAACCTTCTTATAAAATGGGGCTTTTAACCATATATAGCAGATTACAATTCAGGAAAGGTAACTCAAAAGTTGTTCTATAACAAGCGGCATTACTTGCCAGAAGCTCATAAACCCATTGGTCAATTGTTTACTAAACCCAATTAACTCCTACAAGTTAATTAAGTTATCAATTAATAAATCATCCTTTAACTGCTTTCTTAATGTTGGGGATCATCCCCTGACAAAACACTTAACAATATAGTGGATCATAATCTGGCGGACTATTAAATGTTTGTTGGAATATTTCTCTAAACAATAGCTATCATATAAGTAATAGCTTCAATATCCATTAGCAGGATGATTTCACTAGTGGACCAGCAGATTAATTGTAATTAATGAAGCTTTGTAATGTAGCAAAAAATCTAACACCCCCAACTTAACCAGACCACCCAGCGGTGAAGATTTTCTTGGGGAGAACACCGCATGGATTCTGACTGATTCTGCCAGCATAGTTTAATTAGGAGTGCTCTTGGTCCATCATCGTTCCTTTCTCAATTCAGATTTGCCCAGTCCTTATTTTTTGCGCTTTATGTTCCATGTCCTCTTTGCTGCCACTTATGCAGAGCATGGTTACCATATCCACATGTCATGCCAGCCTAGTTCAGGTTTTCTTGCTGATAAAAAGGTCAGATTACCTTTTTCCTCAGGCTAGGCTATATGACACCTAATCACTTAAAGAATATTCTCAAGCAGCTTCTCCAATTCCTTGTTCCCTGTATCCCCCCAGGATGGGCTTATTTATTAAGGAACTACTCTCAGCAAAACCATTTTCAACCAATCCTGATTCTACTGATGAGTATTTCTTCTTTCAGCGCCTTGGGACTACTTGCAGTGGACCCAGTTTCAACTTGAGTTGATTCCTACCAATGACATAAGGGCACATCACCAAATGCTTTTTTATGATGATTCTCCATGTAACAGTTCTTGTCATGGTTGGATGACTTAATAGTGGGAACTGATGATAAAGATAAGGCTGGGCGACAGGAGGCCCAGAAGGTGAAACTTCAGGCTCTTCCTGAACTAGAACACACCTTAGATCAACGCTGGGTGCAAGCCAAGCATTCCCAGGTTGATACAAATGGGGTGCAAAACGCCCAGCCTCTTATCTCAGCTCAGGCACTGAAACGAACGATTTACATTACAAATGAAGATGGTTCAATTTTAGTTAATTGGAGAGCACAGGTTAGAATCCCATTCAAGTTATGAAATTTTAAATTCAGGTAAAATATGGCTTCAATCAATTACTTGAGTGAAGGCACTTTCGGTGAATTATATGAAAATGGATGGAAGCATCTGTTTATTGGAGCGTCAAGGCTTGGGCGCAATTCCGCAGAACCTGAATTTCCCCAGCCCAATTAAATATGTTTTTTGCAACCAACATTCCTCATTGGTCGACCATCTTAAAATAAATTTACCCGTTAATTTACGTTTTACTCATGGTCCCTTAGGCGAACTTGGTGGCGGACCTCTTTGGAGAGGTCTCCAACTATGTGG
>JAKSZP010002013.1:0-40953 GCA_022478985.1 Massospora cicadina | reverse complement strand
TTTTCCCTCTCTATCCCTAGGTGCACAGAGTTCATGCCAGGCCTGCTTCTGCCCGAGGTAAAGAATTCTAACGTTATAGGCTCTTGATCCTTGGGGTGAAGCATCACCTGGCCCTCCTCTAGATCAAAATGTGGGTAGTACTTATGCCACCATTTCATGCCCAGAACAATGGGGTGAGGCAGGTTCCGGATTTTGCAAAAATCTTCTCAGAAGTGGTGGAGTCCCTGTTGAAGCTTGATCCTGGGCTCAATCTCCCAGCATTCTGACGACTTGGAGGTGTCCGCAAGAGTCACAGTACCCTTTTCTCACATTTGTACTTCCAATTTCTTGGATAACTCTCAGTCCAAGTAGGTTTCTTTGGCTCCAGTATCCACTAACGCCCACAGTTTTTCTAGCTTGGACCATTTACCTTTTTTCTTTCGCTTCAAAGTAAACGGAATAAACAGGTAAGAGGAACCATTTCCTTTATTGAGCGAAGAAATGCAAGCAGGGTTGGGCGAAGGTTGTAGGTGGGGCTGTCCGAGCCTCTGGGAGTAGTGGGTGCAGGAGCTGCAGGGCATGGGGCATTTACCCCGGGCCCCCCTGCTCTTGTTGCCCCATATGGCTTGAGATGGGCTCTGAATCCGCGCGTCATCCGCGGAATCTACCCTGGTTCCCAGGCATGGGGGCCCTACCTTGGGCCAAGGCTACCTGGTTCTCTATCTGAGGAGCCACAGTGACCTCTTCCTCCAAGGCTGCCCCTAGGCGGGTGGCGGCCATAGCTGTGAGGATGTCCAGGAGAAGATTCTGTCTAAACATCCGTGCAAGCTGGGAAAGAGACACTTTTGTGGATTTGGCTAGGGGCCAGAACAGATTAGCGTGCTTCTTAATGGCCATTCTCCCTTGTCTGAGGGCCAAGAGCGCTGACTAGGCGGCATCCTGAGAGTCATTTGGGGTGGCGGCTCTTTCCACAAGGTGGAGGCAGTCCTCCAGAGAGGCTGAAAGGGTCGGCTGAGTTTCCAAGAGGTCTTTGAGCCAGATGGACAGGTTCTTTGGCAGGTCCACTATCACCTGGGCGATATGGAGGGACGCGGCTGTTGTACCCCAGTGTACGCTGTGAGGCGAGCCTGTAATTTAATGTGGGAGAAGGTTCCATGCATTACACTCAACTCCTCCAGGGTCAGTGCTTGTCTAAACTCAGACATGGCATCAACGCATTCGACATAAGTGACAGCATTCCCTCAGGATGGGAGGAGGCGAGCAGCTTCCCTCAGCAGGAACAGGATGGAAAAGAAGACCATCAGGAGAGTGGTAGTGTGCTCATACCAAGCGTGTAGGGCTCTCTCATATGGTCTCCCCATCCCATCCCATAAAAGGTAATTGAGATTAAATGAACTTCGTCTAATGTGATGAATGGGGTCTTTCCACATTGCTACAAAGCAGTTGGGCAAGAGGGCCCATGTGAGGGCCCATAAGCTGGAGAGGGCCGCTGTGGTTAGGTCCTTCATTTGTTGGCTTGATGAGCGATTGAGGTATCCTTGGAACAGGGTGAGGATGATGCTCACACTGAGGAGGACAGTCTGCCCCCAGAGAGAGCATACAGAGAGGCGACAGCTCTGTCAAAATCTGAGAAATGGTCCATTTTCTTCACTCAAAATCCCTGGTTTTCCTTCAAAGTCTCAATAAATGATTTTGAAATTTCAAAATTTATTTTTGATTTTGAGGTTTTTTATTTTATATGTTAGAAGATAAAGTTGTCCTAACTACCTTCACTTTGTTGTTTTTATATCATAAAATGGGGGATATAGGGAAATTGGTTCCCGCGGAGTCTGTGGGCGGCGGGCTATTTTTGGGCCTATTTTGAGAATCTCAGCCTCTGAGTTCACGTCTAGGCCCATTATAGACCATTCTTTGGGTACCCATGGTGTTACGGAAACTTTTCCACACATATTTTTGGTTGTCGGGGATAGAAAAGAGCTCAGCATTCTCATGTCATCCTTATTGCAAAAATTTCCATTTCTGGGATAATTTGGCCTGGCAGCTCCTGATTCGCTGGGCTGCCCTTCACCATGGCTCTCAATATTCTCATTGAGTGGCAGATTTGGCTTGGCAGCTCCTGATTTGCTGAGCTGACTGATGCTGTGATTCTTGACATTTCCATTTTTAGTCTTATTCAGCATGGCAGCTCCTGATTTGCTGAGCTGCCCAATGCCATGGTTTTCAACGCTTCTGTTTTTGGCATAATTTAACTTGGCAGCCCCTAATTCACTGGGCTGCCCTTTGCTGTTGCCATTCTCATCGTTTTGTTCATTGGACTTTGGGTTGGTGGCCTTTGAATGTCCTGGTCACCATTTATGTCAACCTTTGCCGCCTTTGCTCTAAAGTTTCATCGATTTATTAGCATCTGATTCATCAGAATGCCATTATTTGAGGGACGTTGCCCTTGAGCCCTACGCTTTTATTATTATTATTATTATTATTATTATTATTATTATTATTATTATTATTATTATTATTATTATTATTATTATATAAGTTACTTATAGTCCCAATCCCTGCCTTAGGGGGGGTCAGGGCTATGTGGCGGTCAGGCAGCGCCTTGACTGTCACACATAAGCAGTGACTTAGAATTCTTAAAAATAGAAATTATTTGCTATGCGTCTTAGATGGCTTTAAGTATTTCTGTCAGGCTTCTTGGGCATAGCACCATCGAGCTTATAAGAAAGCCCAATAGGAATGAAGGATAAGAGGAGCATAATAGAAAGAAACTAGCATAGTGAAGAAACTCTGTTATGTTGTTTTTTAATACTAGATGGTTCTGTTTTGATGTTGGTTGTTGGTAAATTCTACCACTAAATGAATTATCTGTTGTGAAGCCCCTAAGACAAAGTGGTAGTCAATACTATGGTATGCTTATCTTTGAATGTTTAATAAATCTTTTTCTGGAAAATTAGGTTTTTTGTGTTTTTCAAGGACTCTGTCTTCATACAAAGCCTTGTATTTGTGTGCTTGTTAACCTGTGTCACTTAAATTCCAACACCCCTGAGCCAATTTCAACAGAAGGCATAAAATTAGATTTGAGGTCTGTCTTCATGGATCAGTAAATGCTGATTGATAGAAACAATTCTGCACAAAATAAATCTGACTGGTAGATCAGAGCATGGATTCTTCATATCCATTTTGACTGGCTAACATCAGTATAAATAGGGCAGATTATGTGACCTGGAGTGATAATATGTAATCTGTTTCATTAAATAACCCAATATTTTTTCACTCTTACTGCTGTTTGGGGTTTAAGGCAGATTTTGGCCTTTTCTGAAAGCTATGGATAACTGTGCAAGGTGTTGGATGAGCCCTAGGCACTACCAGAGGCTTCTGGAAAGTGATCTACCCCAGAAACCCCTTCAATAATTTCTAACAAGAAAGAATAAAAAGGAGGGCTTATAGGGAGTATCCTTAGAGGGAAAGGCAGTAACCCATCAACCATCTACCACGTTATCCAGCGCACTTAACTGGGTTAAAATACTAAACTTGAGCCCTAAGAAACTCTTACGCCTTAAAGAGCACTTCTAATAGATCAGTTGTAGAATCTGATCCTTAGGACATATGGGAGATGCGTAATACCCTTTTTTTTATAATAAAAAAAGTTTAAGGAAAGAATCCTAGTTATATGCCTACCATATAGTCGTTGCCTAGAAGGTTGTATGTTGAAAGGATAAGCTTTTGTCTAGAGAATTTTCTCATCTACATTACCAAAATGGAAAATTTTAATTCATGTACATCTCCCCTATTGATACCCCTACTTCCCAAATTCCCTTAGTTTCCAATCATAATCCCTTATTTTTATGGTAAAGACATTCAAATTCCATGTATATTTTTAAAATCTGGAACCCCTAATATATCTCTCACTTTGATTAATTTCCCAATATCCCTTTTTATGCTATATCAATTTCATATGTCAATATAGCGCCAAAAACTCCAAGCATGGAGCGCTCCTCAATCATGGGTTTTTAAAAAAAGATAAAAAGAAAACTAGAGAGCAGCCAATCATGGTTTGCCTAACATTCACCCTAACTACAATTCTTGTAACATATTTTGCATTCTGACTTTTCCTCCCAAAGCGCAACCCTATGGATATCATGCAACTCAAGAAATATTTTTCAATGTTTAAGGACAGCACTGCTAAACCGTCATACTACTATATTCTCTATATAAGTCAAAACCTCACAAATGAGTGCACTGGACTTTTTTATATTTCCTTTGTTTTTGAATAAAAAAATTATTTTTCCATCAAAAATCATGCTATCTTTCAAACGCATTGTCACGCTTCTTCTTGATGTGCTTTCAGGTGCTATAATTGTGTAGCCTGTCATAGTGGTTGATTTTAAGGGGGCTTAGTTCATCACAGTCAGATGAGAGAACAGGAGCTTCATAAGACGCGGCAATGGATGAGACTTTATTCATTGGAATAAAATTAGAACTTAATAAAAAAAGCAACTAACAGATTCCGCTAAAATACTGTAAAAATAAGAAGTACTGTTTATAAGACTGTTGAAAGTCTAAGTGAAATCATGCTTCAATGGGTATGGCAAAGTTTAGAAATCTATCATTCTTGATTCCCAAGAGGTTTGTAAATCATTGTGGCCCACCAGGAAAGTTTAATGAGCTTCTTGATCTCATGGCAATAGTTTCATAGCATTTGTTAAATTGTATTAGCCTCAAGTAGGAGCTCTTCCAATAGTTTAGGTTTAAAGGTTCATCTTGTTTTATTCCATAATGAACATCTGATGCAAATATTGGGATCTTTATGCCATCCATGATGGATTCATGTGAATGTGGCCTCTGAAATTAGGTAAAATATTCGCGAGTATAATTAGGAGGCTTATTAACTGAATCTGGAATAGTTTAAGTAATATCCCAAATTTAAAGTCAAAACCAAGGATGAGGAATTGAACTCTAATTTGTGGCTTATGAGACCTTTTGTGCAGCTCAAAGAAACAAAAACCGCATACTAGTGTATGTCAATCTTTTCCACGTGACAAGGCTTATACTTTGCATAGAGAGAATCCCAACAGAGCCCCCTCAAGCCTTGTCTAAATGGAGTAAGACTTGTCCCCTCTGAATTAATTGCCCTGATTAATTGTTGAGATACCTGTGATATGTTTTTGTTATTGATCAACTGATGCGCTTTATCATGTGACTTGAAAATGTACATCTGATGATGACCAGCAAGATTTGAGTCAGACACTTAGATCAAAAGGTTGAGGTGGGTCTTCATGGTGAGCAGAGCCTGGCCCAGATAATTTCCATCAAAAGAGTCCACAGCATTTTTGACAAAAGTAATTTAGCAGCCTTAGAGCTTTTGGACTCTCTGGTGCTTTTGCTTGCATTGTGGCAGCAAGCAGGGGCTTTGGCAGGAGGTTCTATATTAATGGCAGGGTTAAGCTGGTGGTGAGAAGCATCTCTATCAATAGAATCTTATTGTCAAACCTTGAGTTTAAAATAAGGTAAGATGGAGTTGTGAGAGTAGATTGTTGAAGAAGCTGAGTCAGGATAGCACAATTTCATTTATAGAACTAACTGGGAGTGGACAACAATGGCGTTCTTGAAAAAATGTAGCTGATGTGATGATCCAAGCACCAGGTATGAGATGGCCCAATTTGCGCCCAAGGACGGTTAAGTTGTACAAAATAAGGTGGTTTCAGTTCCATCAGCAAGCAGGTGAGAGAAAGCAGTATAGTGGTGGGGCACTGGGTTGAGAAAGCCAAATCCCACTACCTCAAAGATTTTGATCATCTTCAGCAGGCCTTCGCCTCAATCCCAATTATCAAACTGATACATGGCATGTGAGAAGTTGGTAATGGCGTCATAGTCAATCTTGGAATGATTTGCAGGAATTCCAAGTGTCAGGATTTTGCCAACTTCTTCCATCCCTTGATCTATTAACCTGAATATCCTTCACCAGTCGCTGAGGGGGAGGTTTGTGAATTAAATCTCTTCAAGTCTTCTAAACGCAATCACTCTTATTCCAATCAAGTAATCTCAGAAGATTTGATCTCTCAGAGATTGAGAAAGATCATATTGAAGGCGATCCTCTACAAAACCTATAAATATCAAGTATTTCTAATAATAAAAATTAAATTTTTCTGAAAGCTAATAAATATTTTTATATAATTATAATTTTTATTTTTGTGAATTCACCAAAGTAACTTTAAGGGAAAAACACTCTCTTTTCGCTCTGTGTAACTTTCCATGCAAGATTACATGAACTTATAAAACAAATCAAATTCACGCATAGTAGTTTTGCTCCAATGTCCTCAGATTCTCCACCAGCTGTTCCAGCGTGGGGCAGCGGAAAAACTTCCCCGCCATTTTCTGTCTAGCAGGAAAACGCGCTAGGACTGGTTCACCCAGTCACTCCAAACCCATGGGCCAATTTGTTCTGCCCAAGGACCTAGACGCCCACCTTGCTCATACCCAAGCAGTTTCACGCTGCCCCCTAGTGCTCCCCTGGAGCAACATGCACTACGGCCTAAGGGTCAAATATGGGAAACTATTCCCATAACTCAACCAAGCCATCTTCAAAATGGCACAGGAGGTGATGACACCCGCCAGCTTTATCAATTTCCGCCCCTACAAGGGGTATTTTTACCTCGGCTTCACCTGCAAAGCTGACGCTGCCACTGCAGCAACTGTGTCCCTGGTATTCCAGGGCACCCCTCTTCCCACAACTCAGACTCAGCTCCCAGCAGACACCACTTTGGTGGTCCATTTGCTGGCCTGCCCACCCACCTCCCCCTGAAGTGCTCCACCAGGAGCTGATGGATGGTTTGGCAGCCTATGGCTCCAACCCCATCTTACAATTTGTGGTTCCAAATGGGGCCACACGACTTGCTGGGTCTCGGGCATATGCCACAATAAGCCCTGAATTTAATAAAATTGCGGTGGCAATTCTGCCGCGCACCATCTTCCCTCAGCACCTGACCATCCATTTTGGGCCCGCATCAAGGGTGGGCGGATGATCTGTCTGTCATTTTTTGAGTTAGACCACTCAAAATTCAAGTGCCCCTCCTCAACCACTTCTGGTGGATCAGATGACTCATCTGCCAACCTCCAATCCGCTGCCCATCCCATACAATTTCCAGCATGGGGCACAATCCTACCTCCTCCACCCCCAAAGCCTGTTGCTGCAGCTGCACCTGCAGCCACCAATCAGCCTCCTCCTCACCCCAATGCCATAAATAATTTCTCTAATTAAGCATCAGATTGGATCCCAGTTCAATCCCAAGCTTCCTCAAATGAATTGACCAAACCTCAACCGTACACTGATTCTAAATCCAATTCAACCAAAACCCATGGGAATTATTGGCTGAAATTGATGAATCAGGTAAGTTCATTGAAGAACCATCTCTGCAAATTGAGTGGTTCATTAATGCAGAATGGGATGCCAAATACCCCCCTCAACTTTATACCCCACAGCCAAATGCTGAATTGTTTCGCAGTGATCACCAGCTTGCAGTTGAAGCAGCTGTAACACCAGATTGTCATCCCTGCATAAAGCTGTCACTAAATCAGTAGCAATACTTGATAGAGTAATTCCACCTCCTGTTATCCCCGCAACCTTAACTCCAAAAATCAAAATATTGGTGAACCAGTATTACAAAAATGCAAACAATGCTATCCAGAATGTGGCAACAATATCACAGAACCCAAAAGCAAAAATAACCCAAACCAACATTGCCACGTTTGTTAAACTCCCAGACGCCCAAATCAAAGCTGAAAAAGCTTTAACCAAATATCTCAGTGCCATTTATCTAGCTGGCAATTTCCATGAAATTTCAATCATCAGGGATATTGAACCACATACCGCAGATGCCCCAACGCCATTACTGACAGCCGTGACACGCACTCTACTATGGAAGGAAGAAGCTGCTGCCAAAAAGGCTGCTGAAGATGAGCCCCCTGACCCCCTTCTCCCCTTCCACCATGGAGAGAGAGAGAGAGAGAGAGAGAGAGAGAGAGAGAGATGATAAGCGGCTTCCGCTGCCCACCTGGTTGGTCAGTTTTCGAAGCATTTCACTCAATCTGTTCATTAGGGCGTTTTGTTTGAACCAAGTAGTTATGTTAGTTATTTAGTATACTTTTAGTTTTGGTAATGTCCGTCTCCTGGTCATCCTGCCTCGAATATTTAAATCTTTGAGAGAAAACCTACCATTTTTGAAGTGTAATTTGAAACTTTAAAAGTGGTGCTCACTACAGGGGCCACTCTAAGTTATGCGCCGGTGAAAATTTCAATCACTACAATGGATTCTCCTTTTTTCCCAAAGAGCCTCAAGACCACGTTCAGGGAAGTATTTTGCACTGGGTATGTTCAAAAAGGATCAAAATTCCCTGGGCGCCATATATGTTGAATTCCGTGCTAATCTATAGCTTAACAGTCCCAACTTAAATTTTATTACGAATTTTCAGATGCAGCCTGAAACCTTAACAATACCCCATCTGAGGATTACACAATGGGGTCCTTTTTCAAACATTCCATTCTACTTGGCTGTGTGCCAGTGCTATGCCCTCTACCATGAGCGATATATCAAACTTCTCAGTTGCGCAGGGTTAGAACTGGACCTTATTTACGTCAGTTTGTGCATCCCACGTTGTAACACTTGTTTCAAGTAGTGGTAATACATCATCAAGTGATTTCAATTTTAAATTTAATTTAAGGAAGTCTGACCATAAGATGGACACTTTTCAATATGTAAAACTATCAAGCACTAATAAAAGCAAGAGGTACCCCAGAGAAGCTACCGCTGTCTCCTGTTGCCAGCGGGAATGCCAAATAAAGGAAGGGGTAATGTGAGTAGAATCTTGTGCCACTATTGAGCACGTATGAAGGAAAGGGTCTGAAGTGATGAACCAAACTGGAAACCAGGATGAGACCAACTGCCGTTGACAGGATGGTAGGTACCCAAACAAAGTTGCTTGAAAGTGGTCCATGAGGTGCAACTGGAATCGGCGTACAGCTTCCTGGAGGGTGGGAGTAGAGCCTGAAATGGCATCCAAGATAACCGTATGGATAGTCCATATTGCAATTGTTATCATTAAGGCCCAGAGGGAAGGTTGTACAGAAGAATTTAAGGATAAGGCGAATATGCCCTTTGATAAGCTGAAGGGCTGTGTTTGATCTTGGTAAAAGAGACGCTGAACCTCATGCCAGATCGCTTTTGACGTAGGGCATTCTTCTAGGCGGTGGATCAAAGTCCCATAATGGTCACACACAACACATGAGTAGTGTGGCCTTTGGATCGCTTGGTGGTATAGTATACCCATTTCAAGCAGCGCCACACATTGGAACGAACATGCGGCTGCATAAGAGGGTGATGGGCATACTTCCAGATGTCTTTCTGGGTTTCTATGGAGTAGGGGATGTCCAACATGTCCAGAAAATCCACCCTGGCCATGATAGGGGACCTCTTTAGTATCAAACTATTCAAAATAGCTTGGCCTTGTACTTCCTGTGTGAAGCATAAAGTAGGGCGACCCCTCTGGGCGGTGTGCCCATTGATGCAAATTCTCCACTCATCACTCCGCATGGAGAAGAGAATTTGTTTGAAGTGGGGTGACATCTTATGTGGGCCTGCAGCCGAGGGATGTGAGACAAATTGTTTTAACAGAGAATGGGGGTGGTTAGGATTGTTGAGGCCCAGGGAACTGGACAAAATTGTATCTGGCCGCGTGTGACCAGCGTTGGGCTTGGAGTGTGGGGTTGGCTACTGCAGCGATACAGGTGCCAATTATGGCAGCATGGGCCTTGAAGTTGAGCAGGCCCATACCACCACTATGGTGAGGGTCAAACATGACATCCAGCGCGCTGGCAGTAGACGACCTAACCAAAGCCACCCTTGCAGTAGGGCGTATAATGATGGGAAGAAAGATGAGGGAAAAAGCGATAGCATGGGCCACGAACCAAACTTTAGATAGGAGCATAGAGTTGGCCAGCCTACCCTGCCTGGTAGAGAAGTTTTGTGGGCTCTGAGGGAAGCAATGCGTTTCGTGACATTGTCCAGTATATGGTGCTCCATCACTGATTAGGCGTACCCTCCCGCCTCCAGCCACACACCCAAGTGGCATATCAGACCAGCTGAGGTTTTTTGCATGAAAGGGAGCACAAGCGGGGCGGTTTGGGGTGGGAGGGGCAAGCGGACTCATGAGCTAGCTACTGAAGCAGTTATGAAACGGGGTGCTGTTGACCAGCGGGCTTGGAAACGCCCAAAGAGAATAATTTTGGCTTTGGAGGCATTAAGTGCAGTGTTATTTACTCTGAAGTAAAACTTTATAGTATCCTCAAACGCGCATGCATCTTGGTTGTTTGACACCCCAACCACAAAATTATCATCAAATGCCAACATCTTGACTGGTGCTTGACCTTGCACGTGGACACCAGTGAGGCGGTCATTCATGTTACGCAATAGTGGGTCAAGGTTGAAGTTATATAATAGTGGGCTCAAAGGGTCCCCCTTGGTGGAGTCCCCTTTGAGGGTGAACTACATCATTGAGGAAGCCTGGGCCACGCACAGCCATTGTGGCGAACCCATAAGCAACATCACCCAATTAATGAACCAATGGGGGAGGTGGAACTTGTGGAGGCAGGCTTTGAGGTAATCCCAGTTGACTCTATCACAAGCCTTCTGCTGGTCTAAAACAAGTGCCCCAGTAGCCGTGGATTGGCAGACGTTGGCTACGGTATGTATGTTGTCCCATATTGACCGTTTGGGAATGAAACCAAATTGCTCAAAGAAAAGAGATCAGAAACAACTTTCTCTAGGCGGTTGGCCAAAATTTTGGTAAATAGTTTAGTATCTGCGTCAGTAAGTGATATGGGGCGCCAGTTAGCCAAGTCCATATTATCCCCTTTTTTATACAGTTTTATTGTGAAAAACTTTTGTCCTCCAGGAAGGAGATGCGTACCTAGCAAACACTGATTCATTTAGGAAAGCAGCAAAGGGGAGAAGTAATTAAATTATTTCTTGTAAAACTCATTAGGAATCCCATCTATACCTGGGCATTTCCTGTACAGTGCACCATGAACGGCATGCCAGAGCTCATCCCAAGAAATTAAATTTATCAACTCTGGATAACATGAAATGGTGCAGATATTTGCGCTTTTTTGAAATTCAGCAACTTCAGCTGGTTCAACTGGAGCGATACAATTTGGAGTAATAATTTTGAACTTTGATTGCCACTTAAGCTGGAGTATCTGCGACGGAGTGGTCCATATACCTCACTTGTGTGCAAGCCAAGCTTTGTCGTGGTGTGAAGAATTTTAAGAAAAAGTAGGTGGAGCATGTGTTGCCTGCCGTTATGATTATTTGCTTTGTACTGTACACAAACATGAAGTTTGTGTTGCCTTAAGTGAGTTGAGGCGAGCGGATATCCCTGCCACTTGTGACCCCAAGCTGAGCTGTAGCCTGCATCAGGGACATTTGATTCCAGGTGTTCCACTTCTGCAAGCGTGCGCAAAATGACTGCTGGGGAAGCCCAAGAGTGATGCGATGAGAGGTGTCATGCCTGATGGATAGTGTTCACTTTAAAGTTTGACCAGGTCAAAAGTGGGTCCACATATAACAGTGTGATGAACTCTGGTGCTGAGGTTTTGGTGTCCATCCATGAGGAAAACCTGGGCAACGTGATCTCAGCTGAACGAAGTTGCACTACTTTGGCACCTGTGCCCCTGGATGCAACAAAGAGAAGGAAATTGACATCAACATGTGGTCAGAGAAATTGATTCTCATCATTGAAAAGTGTGCAACCTGAGACTGAAATTTCAACTGGGCAATGATAAGGCCAATATAGGACATTGACCTCAGCTGCCCGTTGAAAACATGGGAATGAGACATGTTGGGGAGCAGCAGTGCATGTTTAGGTAGGTTATCAAACAGCCCCAAAGTGGCTTTTATAATGCAAAGTTTGATGTGCCCCTGCGGGGGCAGGCACCAAAGGCCAGCGGTCAGTGGCTGGGTTAGCCCAGCAATTCATCTCGCCCATCACAAATGAGTTAGGGGGAAGCGGGAGGGGAAGTAACATCCAATAGGAATTCCTGGTGGGCCTGCGCACAGTATATAAATCCAGCTGGTTGGTACTCACTGGTGCTAATGCCGCTGGATCTCACAAAATAAATAATAATTCTAATAAATATAAACTAATAAAAAAACTTGGATTTTTAAAGTTTTTTATTAGTAAACTGGAAAAAAGGGAAAAAATGATACCCCTCAAGACTCAACCAGTCAGTATTAAAGTATTTTGAGGGTCGAGGGGATTTGAGGATATGTTCAGAATAATGTAGCTTAGTTCCAAATTAGTTAATATTGGGGAATAACGTATGAGAACTTGAGATATTCACTTTACAGTAATGGAACAAAAGAAAAGATTATGATTGGCTAGAACATACCTGTGAGTTAATGATTGTATGAACTTCAGCCAATTTCCATTTGCGAAATTTTTTCACCTTGGGGACCCTCATCAGCTCTATAAATGGGGTGGTCCCCACACAGGTGGGTTGAAGGACTTGGAGGTGAGTGTGGGAGTGCTTTCTGTTAGTAGCCCCAAAGTTCATCATGTGATTAGATTACTCTGACCATTCGATTTTTTTTGGTGCCCATAGAGGTTTCAAACTCATGTTACTCCAATTAATGGGGTTCCACCGAGAGTCAGCCAGGTACTTTTGGCCAAAATTTCCAATAGCATTGATTTTATTATTGTGGGATTTGCTCTTAAAATCCTTGGATAATTGGAAATGGCCGACACTTCCCTTTTTTGGCTTAATTTGACCTAAAACATTTTTTTCAGCTGAGAAGGCAAATGTCCAACACACAGGAAAGGGCATAAAGATTAACAATAGTGTGCACTTTGTCATCCCACAAAAAGGGCACAACAAGGCACACGGCCATTGAGGTATGAAATTTTAGAAGTAAATATAAAGTTATGGGTCACATGTATAAGCACCCCACAGTGTGGTGACCAAATTGAAAGGGAGGGGAGGAGCATGGTTGCCCATGTGTCCTCAGCACCATATGGACAGTGGGTTTCCTGAATGGCCAGGGTATCCACTGGTAAATTGTTTTTTAAAAACTCAGTTACTTAGCCCAGGATGGAGAGGCCTTGAGTCCAGCAATGTTCAACATCCCTATTGTGAAGCCTCCCTCCATTGCACCTTAGGTGCAATAGGAAGGGTCCCTTGGGCCTTCCCATTGCTGCTCGCTCTGTACTAGTAGTTGTAGACTGCTTTTTGTGCACTTTTTGATCTGTATGTGTGGTCTTAAGGGACTTCATCACGTTGGAAGCAGGTGTGGCTTTGGTGCTCTTTTTCGCCTTGTTTTGATTTTTTGCATTGCTGTGCTCCTGCAGTGCATCATCGCAGGGCAACAAAAATTTAGGAGGGAAATGAGTGTTAGAATCAGTTTATATAAAGGTTTGGTAACATTGCTTGGTTATATCCAACTCACCCATTGGGTCATTGGGTTGGTCAGCCCAATCTGATTGGTGGATGGATACACAAGCCACTTCTTCATCAAATGACTCAATGTCATCCTGAGTCTGGCCAGGTAGTATCGTGGACATGGCCATGGCTGCTTCCTTGGCTGCTTCCCTGCGGGCCTGCTTGGCCTTCTTATGCTCCTGCAGGGACACATGTTTGACTTGAATGTAACACCCCTTCATGCCTCACGGGAAGGCGATATTGGTGTCTATGGCTGGTTCATAATGGGTATCTGCACCGCTCATTGCTTCAGAAATGATTTTGTTTTGTGAGATGCCCTCTTTGGCTGTTCAAGTGTGGACCTTGTGGCCAAAAGCGCAGCAAAAGGTTCAGATAGGGGGCGCTCTATCCATGCTGACATGGAACAAGCGGGATGCCTGCCCTTCAACACACACAAATGTGGTGTGGGGGATTTAAGAAAATCTTCTGCAACAACTGTAGATGGGGTGAGCACAGCAATCTCTTTGCCCATGCACAGGTATGGCATGAGCATAAAGCATTGCATCTCAAAGGATTGAAGTTTCACATATTCCTGAAGCCCGGCCATCAGTTGGTGCTTCAGCACTGTGCTCTTAATAGTTTTGGGGAGGAAGTCAAATGTAACGAAACTTGATTTGATTTGGTCCAACAAGTGTACTTTGTCTCGACCACCCATTGACCATCCAGAAGGTCTACCACCACATGAACCTGTGCAGCTTCATCTGCTTTTTTTATTTTCAAAACTGAGATCCAGCCACCCTCAGGGCATGGAGTGTGGTGTGATGTATACTGCATTTGAAAAATTGTCATGCACATCTTTACAGAAGTTTTCCCAAAGTGCCATTTGTTGAATATCCAGGTTACTCAAACCCCATGCTCCACTGATGAAAGGGGCTGGGAATGCGGAGTATTGATGAACTGGTTACATTTCGCTTGCCAGGCCAAGATCTCTGGGGAAAACCAACCTCCAGCTTTTTTATTATTTTTATTGAGGCTACCAGTGTCACTGGGGTGTTTACAAAATTTGTACGGTGTGGGGCCCACGCCAGGACCCTTTACTTTGCTCATCCAACTGCTAACTGACATTGGTGCACACTAATCTCCTTGAATAGATTATCATTCATACCTAAACTTGAATCAAATATGTTGCAAAAGTGATTGCAATGAGAGAGAAAAGTTTATCAAGGGATATTCAATCTTTTTAGAAGAACTTGAATTTTCTAAACAATTTTGTCTCCAAGTTTTTCAACTCTGCTTCCAAGTTCAGTCAGGATATTCATTATGTAATTATTAGTAATCATAATCTTATTAATGATGTACAGCAGCAAAACTCAACTAGACCACGTAGTATCTAGATTAATTGACTCCAAGTTGGTGGAACAAGTATGGAAAATTCAAGTTGAGTAGAGATTAATCTTGCTCGCTTTTTTAAGACAAAGTCAGGCAGTGGAAGAGGAATTTAGAAATCGCCTCATCCAATTGGAGCAACTATTCTCCAACTTTTTGAACTCAAGTCCAAATTATGAAGGGAACCCCCAGAGTTATGGGCCCACCTGGGGTACCAGGTCTTCATGGACCAGTGGGTCCCCCTGGACTTATTGGGCCCAATGGGCCTTTGGGACTTAGAGGACCCACGTGATCTTCTGGAGTAGTCAGACCCCCCATGCCAGGTGGACCTCCTGGTCCTGTAGGACTTCCCAGACCTCCCAGACCCCCAGTTGCTGGTGGGCCTCCTAGTCCTCCAAGTCTTCATGGGCTTCCAGGACTTCTTCAATTTGCCAAGCCTAAAGAATCTGGTAGTTAATCTGAGTCTAATCTTAGTTCCCTCTCTAAGATGATTAAACAGTTGCAAGTGCAATTTCAAAGAGTAACCCAGGCTTGTAATTCAACTCTTAATGGAATTACTATTGACCCCATCTTGGAACCCCAATCCTTAGCTGATGAGCTGAATATCCTAGGCAAATGGGCTAAGTATACTGATGTTCAATACAAGCATGTGAATCTAAGGGAATCTGCTTAAAACTAGGTTCAATTCCTTGGAGCTTAAATTACAGGTGCAGCAAGAACAAATTCTAGAAGTAACCCAAAAGTAGACGACAAATTGGGTCATTCAGAGGTAAGCCATTGGATTATTGAGCTTTGCACTAAGGTCGCTGATATGCACCTTCAATATTTTTCTCAAGCTTCTGACTCAAACTCTTACGTCTCCACACAACTGAACCAGCCTGGGGTTCATGTCTTGACGGAGAATTCCTTTATTAGTTTTTAAACTAATATAAGGATAAGTATTCTCCTGGGAAGAGGAGTATCATTTCTTTCACTTATCTATATGAGAAGGCTTTGGGGGATTCAATGGACTTTCAAAAATGAATTTCTTGCTCAATTGTCTTACCTGATTGGCTCAGAAATAATATGGTTCTGCACCTGATGACTTACACCACTTTGTCTCAAGTAAAAGAGGCTTTGTTAAAGGAATTTGGGAGTGAGTAGACCTTATCCTCTCTAAAATCAGGCGTTTATAAAAATACAGCCTCTCTGAAATGAGTCTATTAGGGATTCTGCAAACCACTTCTATCTGGAGGTGCAGATTTTGGTGGCCTATGTTCAGTTAAATCTTGACGATGCTATTACCACTGTTATGTCTGCCTTCACTTTTAATACACAGTTGCAAGTCTATTTAATCAATGTAATTAAAAACTTCTGAAGTATTTGGATATTAAGGAGGCCTTGTTAGAGCTGCCACCTCAGTCAAAAAACCCGCATCTCTGATTCTCCAAAACTGAGTCACCCTACAGTGTATGCCATATCTAAAAACTCTTGAGCTTTTCAATGTAAATATTATCACCAATATTTCCACACTGAAGCCCACTGTTTTATTAAGAAAGAGGATGAGAAGAAAAAGGAGGACAAATCCAATAAGTTCTATCACCTTAATATAGATTTGGGTATAGACCAGGGTGACTATATCTCTGCCAAGTATAAAAAAATGAGAAATCTTCTTCTTATGCCTTGACATCTTTGTTGGAATTACTCATCCTACTTGGAGGTATCATCAATCAAATTGATCTTTGGGTAAACCAAGCCCGTTCTAAGGCCATTATCAATACTGGCTCCTCATGAATGTAGTCTTTTCTAAACTGATCAAGCAGATCAAACTTACACCCAACATTTACCGTTTTGGAAATTATAGACTTCTAGGCTCTAGAGTACGCGGTCAATTGGAGCTTTTTTGTCACTTCCCTTGAAGATTGGAAAGTTAAGTTTTATGGTACCTGTGATCGTTTTGGATAGTTTAAGTTATGACCTCCTTTTGGGGACCCAATTTTTGCAGGAATTTAATGGAATTATTAATTACCCTGACTCTTCTCTATCCTTTCTAGGGTATTGGGTTCAGATTACTTTTGTCTGAGAATGCCCTTATTTAAGATATTAAAGTGTCAAGTTTGTTTGTTGGAGGAGACAAAAAAGTCCTATTCTATCCATTATCATGTTGAAGGACCTTGAGTAATATTACCACCCAAGACGGTTAACATCAAAGAAAGTATACCATTTTCTCTCCTGCATTATTACTATTCCTTCAAAATCTCAAATTATTGTTGCTAACTTTTTAAACTTTGCTACCCCAAAGGTCATTTATTACATATCCAGGGCGTTACAACCCCTTCTGTTATGGAGATTTTACCTTGTCCAGATTTGTTGTATTACGCTTATCCAGGAATGCTACCCGTCTTGCTGGAAAACCTTACCAATAAGCTGAAAACTGTAGAATGGAAGAATCTGATAGCCTATGTTAACTTATTACCTCTTTCAAGGATTTATGATGTTAAGAATTTTGGGATTCAAAAAGGTTTTTGGCAGGAATCCAATCAGGACATCCTTATTGTATGTTCCATGATTGGAATCCAGCTTACTACTGACCAGGAAAAACTAGTGCGTCATTTAAGGAGAAATACTCATATATTTGTATGAAGCATACCTACAATTTCAAAAAAATGAATGGAGTGACACATGCCATTGGACTTGGTGAGCATCCTCCTATTTAGCTACGCCTAATCAGAAGTCAAAGATTTAGAAGTCGTAAGCTATCAAAAAATTGAATCATTAATTGGAAGCTGGATTATTGAAACTTCCAATAGTCCCTGGTCCTCCTCAATATATCGGTAAGAAGAAAGATGGCTCTCATTAGGTGGTTATGGATTATTGTAGGCTGTCACAATTCTGATATGACTGGATGACAAGACCTAAATTGTTATGGCAAATTGAGGAGAATCTTCTGAGTTTGATACGAGTTATGATTATTTGTGCCTCAAAAATGAGGTGATATTGGGTTGGTAAGAATATTTATTGGATTACTTCAATATGAGGCATTTAGGAGATATTGATGTACAATATATAGTTGGTAAATCGCCTCAATTTAGGTCATTATGAATTAAATGAATGTATAATTGCTGTAACCAATGTGATATAGTGAACTGAATTACTTAGCCGTGGAAATGGTATCATCTAAAGTTGCTGAGATATAGGTAAGAGGAAACAATTGATGAGGTTGGTTGTTTGTAGTTTAGAGTGAGCGGAGCAGTGAGGATCCACTGTATACATTCTATGAAATAAATAAAGTGTTGTTTGGGGAAATTTCTCTATTTGTTATTAAGTTTATCACCTTGTTCTGAGGATGATGATCATAATATCATTGGTCCTATTGCTCAGTGGGCTGAACCCTGCGCAAAACCTCTTTGGCATAACTCTAAGATATCACCAAAATTATAACAGTGGTGCTTACTACAGGGGTCCCATTGATCAATCACAAAAAATGATGAAAATTCCTCAGTCGCTGGCCATGTCATATCAGGCTTGCTTTAGAAAGCATTCTTCCCAACATGCTGCAATTGTTGAATATGCAGAACTCAGGCTTGCCCATGACGCTGTCCTTCAATGGAAGATTGAGTTTTTGCAAGAGGTTTGTATTGATAAGCTGCCTCCATTTGATTTTGATGGGAATATCCATGGATTCTTTAAGTAATTTAAGTTTGTAGTAAAAGGAGCTTCAGATTGGTATAAAGCCAAATTATTAATATCCACCTTGGATTTCAGAAACGCCAACCAAGTTACTTGCTATATTACCATCAGTTCTTTTACCTATCAAGAATTGAAGGAAACTGTGATTTGGTTGTTTGAAGGAACTTCAAAGGTGGCGCAGTGGAAGGCTGAGTTCTTAGCCATTGGATTTCAGCATAATGAGACCCTCACCACATTTGCTGATTGATTTATAGTGGAAGCTTATATGTTAATTGGGGCAGGGTCTTTAACCAAATCTGACGTATGCATAGCGTTGACCTATGCTGTAAAACCATACTGAAAGCGTTTTAATTCCATGGCTCCATATTTATAGGACCACATACCCTCGCTTAAACTCGTTCAAATTTTACACCATCTGCTACCTTCCATCTGCCAATATAGAGCGGAAACCTATCACCTCTGCTGCTGGACTTTCTTATTTGGGGAAATTATCCCTCCCTGTTCAGCGTCCATTTAGTAACCCCGCCTTATTATCATTACGCGCCTCACTCCCAACTGAGTTGCTATCAGCAGTTCAACTATCAGGTGGGGCCTGTTTATACCGCTTGACCCCAGTTTAACTTTTGGGGTGTCCCATCTTACAACAGTCAAGGATGCAGGTCTTATGGGGTCAATTGTTTTTGTGCGGTTGCTCTGGGCATCTGGCCATAAGTTGCCTCAATTGTCAGGTCCATTACCTACTGCAGTAGCAGTACAATCAAGGAAAAGTCAGAGTGGAGTAGAGATGGGACTATCTACCTCAGCTATTTTGACTCAAAACGTCCCACCTGAATCTATCCCCATACATTCAGCGGAAGTTCCTCAGTATGACGACGCCTTCCTATATCAGCAGCCAGTTGGATGGGTGAATATGTTAGCACAAGCGCAATTCAAGGATATGGCGAAAGCAGACCTCCAGGAAAACCAAAGCCTTATTATTGTCAAATGTTTGACTAACTTTCTAAAGATGAACCAGATCCATTCGCTGATGCACTTCTCTTAAAGGGGGTAAACGCTGCCCTCCCTGTGAACATTATTGTTAAAGAATACCTTAAAGTTGGGGAAGGTATTATGAGCTTCCTTCAAAAAGATCCGTTAAATGTTCACATTTTAAAAAATCAGAATGCATTTTACTCTTAGTGTACTTATTGTGACATTGTCATAGCAAAAACCCGAGTCCACGCTATAATTGGTATGGGTGCCCCAACCAACATAGTGTCCACAAAGTTGGTGGCAAAGTTGGCATTAAAGCCTAATGTGGAACATCATATGGTGTATGGGACTGCATGCGCGGAAAGCACAGTCTCTGAAGGAGCGCACAGAGCGCTACCTTTGCAGTTTGGGTCAATTGAAATTGTAGCCCTAGCCATAGTGCTACTGAACAATAACTATGATCTGTTAATTGGAACCGCTTTTATGCGCCACTTTGGAGCTATTGTTGATATGATAGTGGAGACCTTTGAAATTCTGGTGCAGTGGATCCCAATCTACTTTACTTCCAGTGAAATGCTGAAAGATGCGGTGCACATGGGTCACATTAACCTTGCATATGGTGATGGGGTGCTTCTGATCTGTTACCATCAACTAAAGAGCAAGACCTGGGTCCTTCCCCATCAAATTTATGAATATCAAGGGCTACCTCTTAAAGCTTATGGACCTATATCTATCCCCTCTGGACACCAAGTAATCATAAACACTGAGTTAAAGTTGGAAGTGCCTTCTGGGCTATACAGGAAGGTCATTGGGCCCTAGCAGAAGTTGTAGCTTGAGCCTCACATGGCCTCAGGCATTATACTTCTGGGGCATGGGGAGATCAAGTTCTTGGTAGCAAATCTTCAGAATGGCATGCAGATTTGCTGACACCAAATAGTGGCGTATTTACATCTTATCTCAGTTGAGGAGGTCCTCCAGGTTCATAAGTTCAGTTTGCTGGATGAATCTGGTCTGCACATTGAATAACAGCTCAGCGTAATGGCGGTTGTACCACATGAAAATTTAATGGGGTTAATGGAAGACCAGAAAGATCAAGCGGAAGTTTTATTTCAAAAATACAGAGAGATCTTTTCTGTTGATGATCATGATTTAGGGTGCGCATGGGGAGTGATCCATTGAGTGGACACTGGGGATCATCCCCCCTTCAGATCTCAGCTAATTTTCCGGTCTAAGGCAGCTGAGGAAGTAGTAACTGAGGAGATCGAAAAGCTACTCAAACAAGGAATGCTTGAGCCATCAAAGAGTTCGTGGGCTTCACCTAATCTGATTGTAAAAAAGAAGGACAGCATCAACTGCATAGTAATAGATTACCAGAAGCTCAATAGTATCACCAAGAAGGACTCATACTCCTTGCCACTGATTGATAATGCTTTGGATCAGTTAGAGTGGAGCTCGTTACTTCTCCAAGATGGATTTGATCTCCAATTATTGGCAAATTGAGTTGCCTGTGTCAGAACAGGAGAAATGCTCCATAATCGCATCCAAGGGGCTTTTTCAACCAACTTGTATGCCTCAAGGGCTGTGTAAAGCCCCAGCTACATTCCAACGGGCGATGGACACTGTCCTTTGTGATCTTAAGTTGCCTTGCGTTATAATGTACCTTAATGACATCTATGTATTCTCACATACGTTTTGTGAACACCTTAACCATTTGGTGGAAAATTCCGCTGGCTGGCTGAGGCCAACATCAAGATCTTACCCCAAAAATTTACTTTTTCATAATCATTTGGAGTATCTCAGCTTTGTGGTCAATGCTACTTGGTTTAAAACTCAACCAGCCAAAGTGGAGGCTATCTGTAAGATTACTACGCCAAACAGTAAATGGGACATTCAGGTATTCTTGGAAATGGTCGTCTACTACTGCTACTTAATACCCAATTTTAGTTGTATTGGAGGACCGCTATTCAAGCTATCAGAAAAGGATGCCATGTTTTAATAAACAGAACTCCGTCAACACTTTTGACACAATTCAGATGGCATTAGTGAATGAGCCAGTGCTCCACTACGCAAATCTCAATAAAAAGTTTATTGTTCTGATGGATGTGTCTCTTTCCGCCGTTGGGGCAGTTCTATCACAAGAAGATGATGAGGGGGAGGAGCATCAGGTTTCATACTGCAGTCATAGTTTGAACTGCCTGAATGCAATTACACTTTGACTAAGCGGTAGTGCTTAGTGGTGATCTATGCTTTAAAGCAATACAGGGTTTAATTACATGGTGTAAGGTTTAAAGTTGTAATGGACCATGCATCATTGTGCTATTTGCAGAACCTCAGAGAGCCTGATGGGAGGTTAGGCCAATTGGCTCGAAAGCTGCATGCTTACAACTTTGAAATCCTTCATTGATCCAGAGCAAAACACCAAAATGAAGATTGCTTATCAAGATTGTCAATTACTGCTGTTACGGTGGATCTAAGCAATATAATGTTTGCTAAAATGCTCAGCAGAAAGTATGACGATGAACCGCCACAATTTATCAAGGTTTTAGATAGAATAAGGGCTGATACATTCCTAAGGAACGGAGAATTATACAAGTGGATAGGGGACACTACTGTGAATATCCCAAGACCTTCCGCATGCCCAAAGATCATTATGAGAACACACCAAGAAGTCAGACATGGTGGAGTACACAAGACCCTGGAAATATTGTGACCATGGTACTACTGGGAAAGTATGCAAAATTGACGTGCTCAAAACATTTTCCTGTTGCCACTAGTGATAAGTGGAGAAGCCATTCCGCTGTAAGACTTGATATCAGTTGGTGAAACCTCACTTTTCTTGTCATATGTTTTCTATTGATGTGGTGGGCTTCTGCCAACTGGAGAAAACTGGTTCAAGTATATTCTGGTGGCTATTGACCACTTGATCAGGTGGGTTAAGGAACAGGCAATACGTTATTTGAGGGCGGTCACTGTGGCTAAGTTTGTGATGAAGTGTATAATCAAGCGACATGGTTGCCCTCAGTTCATTCTTATTGATAACTGGACCAACTTTACCTCCCATATTTTACCCAAACTCAACGAACTTATGGCCATCCGCAGGGTTTGACTACCCCTTATCACCCAGAATCTAATGGTATGGTTGAATGAGTCAATGGTACACTAATGAATATACTCCAGAAGCTGGTAACAGATAGACCATCTACTTTAAGTAACTCCTTTCCACCGCTGTCTTTGCTTACAACATCAGCTTACCACTCATCAATGGGGAAGAGTCCCTTCCATTTATATGGGCGGCACCCAGCTCTCCCTGCATTGCTCTATGCCTATGTGGAATACTGGCGGAATGGATCCTCAACGCTACTTGACCAACTTAACAAATATGCTGATTAAGCTGCAAAATAAAGCATACTCATTCAGTTTAGCCAAGAAGATAAAGAATCAGGCTGCCAATCAGGTACAGCGTAGCAGAATAGCTCAGTTTAAAGAGGGTGACCTGGTTCTATTCCATGATCAACATAAGGTTTAGTTGAAATTATAAACTGGCTAGTAGCTGGATTGGGCCATTTTTATAATTGAAGAAACTGGTGTGGATACTTATACTATCAAGAACCCTGAGAGTGGTCAGATCATTAACTAAGTGCATACAAAGTTCCTCCAGGCGTATAAGCAATAGGAGCCTTATTGTCCAGTCAAGGGTGTAACGTTGCGATTCTGATATGACTGGATGATAATCCCTAACTTGTTATGGCAAATTGGGGAGAATCTTCTGAGTTTGATACGAGTTATGATTATTTGTGCCTCAAAAATGAGGTGGTATTGGGTTGGTAAGAATGTTTATTGGATTACTTCAATATGAGGCATTTAGGAGATATTGATGTACATTGAATAGTTGGTAAATCGCCTCAATTTAGGCGATTGTGAATTTAATGAATTAAGAATTGCTGTAACCAATGTGATACAGTGAACTGAATTACTAAGCCGTGGAAATGGTATCATCTAAAGTTGCTGAGATGTAGGAAATAGGAGACAGTTGATGAGGTTGGTTGTTGGTAGTTTAGAGTGAGCGGAGCAGTGAGGATCCACTGTATACATTATATCAAATAAACAAAGTGTTGTTTGGGGCAATTGATATATTTGCTATTAAGTTTGTTACCTTGTTCTGAGGATGGCGATCATCATATCATCAGTCCTATTGCTCAGTGGGCTGAACTCTGCGCAAAACCCCTTTGGCATATATCTGAGATACCGCTGAAAACTATAACATAGGTCAAATTCAATCACTCTTTAAGTCAGCTATCCTTTACCAAGGATCATTGATTTCCTTTGGGTGCTTGCTGGCTCCACATATTTTTCTGCAATGGATTTAGTCAGTAATTATTGGAAGATCAATTTGGTCCTTGAAGATTGGGCCAAATGTGCTTTGATTTCTAGTGATGGCTTGCATAATTGACCCATATGTCACAAGGGTTGAGTAATGCTCTTGCCACTATAAGAAAGCCTTGAATGAAATGCTCCAAGACTTGAACCTGACCTGTGTCTTGGTGTATCAAGATTATTTTAAAGCTTCTTCAAAGACTTTAACAAGCATTTGGACCACTTTTGATAAGTTTTTACCCAAATTAAAAAATTTAATGCTAAAAGTTTCAAAATGTTCCTTATATTAAAGTGAAATAGAGTTTTTAGGACACAAGGTTTTGGATTAAGGGATTTAACCCTTATCAGATAATTTTTGGCCATTAGCTGAATGTCTCCTTCAGCCTCTTTTCATGTTATACAAATCTTCTTAGGGATGGTAGGGTACTACTGAAAATTTATACCTAAGTTTGCTGATTTAGATGAGCCTTTACTCTATCTATTACAAAAAGGGGTACCATTTAAGTGGGGATCTGCTCAGGAGCAATCCTTCAATTCGCTCTGAAATTCTCTAACCAAAGCACTTTTTTGATCCTTACTCGCTTTGTTAAGCCTTTTATTCTGCATACTGATGTGAGTGTCAGGATTTTCCCTGGGTTAGGTGTAAGCCTTGTCCAGGGGAAGGATCGACACCCCCTTCAAGGGGTGTAAATCCTAAATGGATTTTTAGATTCGAAAATAAGAGTCAAATCTACAAGTATATTAAATTTGGGGCTTGGTATACTTTACCCCAAATTCGAGGAAATGGTATATTCCCTTCCCTTAGGACATGTGACCTGGGATATCACTTGACCTGGTCACAAGGGTGGCGAGATCTGAGTGAGGATCAAAACAATGGGCAATCCAGAAGGCTAAGAGAAACCCTACTTGGACAGGGCCACGATGATCCTTGAGGCATGTGTCCCCAAATACCCTATAAATATCCCTAAATATTATTCTAATAAAATACTTCCGTTCATAATATTTATTTTATTTTATCTTATATTTTATTAAGTTTGATTTATCAAAATGAACGGAGTCTCATCCATTGTTGCACCCAGAGCCGCCCCTGTCCTCTTGGCTGACGCCAGCCCCTTGCAGTCAGCCTACTTGTTGGGTTCCCCTGCGTCATCACCAGCGAGCGCATCTTGGGGAAACCCAACAGTGAGTAATGTTGCCATTGGGACCATCTTGTATTAGTATGACAAGGATAAAATTGACCATCCTGTGGCATACTACAGCAAGATTCTATCCAAGGCTGAGCGAAAATACAGTTTGAGCTAACAGGAGTGTCTCAATGTAATTATGGTGGTCAAACACTTTCTGAACCTTCTTATATGGTAATCACTTCTCTGTTATTACCAACCATTTTTATTTAAGCTGATTGCAAAATATGAAGGATCCAGATGAGTGGTTGGCTTGTTGGGCCCTACGGTTACAAAAAAATTGCTTGTTCATCGCTCAGGTACCAAACATCAAAATGCTGATGGCCTGTCCCAGCTGCCTGTGTTAATTTTAGATCCCAAGAAGGAGGAGCAATTATATGACCTTATTGGCTGACCTGAGCTGCAGGAGAAAAAATCTGAAGAAGACTAAGCCTACCTTAAGGCCATTACCCAGGACACCATGATGCAAGAGAGATCTTTGTATAAGAAGGTCAACTTTAAATGGTTACCCTTTTTACATCCAAACTCACTGTCTAATGCTTTTATGGAAGGGCATTGTCAAGTGGGTCAAAATGGCCTAAATAAGACTCCTGAGTGGTTGAAATACAGGTATTATTAAAATAATATGACCTTTTCTATCAAAGAGGCTCTTGATGCATGCCTCACCTTAAAAAGTTAGGGAGCCTTTAATCCTATTTATCAACATAAATTTATTCCAACAACAAAGGCTTTTCGAGTGGTGATTAATGATGTTGTTGGGCCCTTGCCACGTGGATTGCATGGGCACCAGTACATTATTATGGCTGTTGACCATTTTACTAAATCGGTCAAAGCCATATCCATTGCCACTCCCTCTGCTTAGAATCCTACGTTGTTCCTTTACTGGCAAATCATCATTCAGAATTGGTGTCCCAAGGTCATTATGTCAGATAATGGGACCAATTTTACCTCCCAACTTCTACAGGATTTATCAAAATTATTTAATACTGCTCAATAGTTTGTTGTTCCCTATCACTCATCCACTAATGGGGATATTAAGTGGGTCAATGGGACCTTAGTCTCCATTTTGAGAAAAATGGCCTCTTCTGACCCATCTCTGTGAACTTTTATCTGACTAGTCCTTTGTTGACTTACCAAAGTAGTTACCATCATACTATTATGATGTCACCTTTTAAGTGCATCTATGGATGAGACCCCTCAGTTCCCTTGAGTGTCCAGAAGATATTTGATGAGAGTGTTCCTGAATATTTCGATTTAGTCATGCAAAATCTGGCTGATGAGAACATTCTCCTTCAGGCTCTAGAAATGTAGTAAATTGAAGTAACCACCAAAAAAGAGACCTTAACGAGTAATTAACATAAGCATGTTATACCTAAATATCATATTGGAGACTGCAGTATTTACTATCACTCTCAGCCTGGTGAGTGAATGGGGAAATTAGAAACTAACTGGTAAGGCCCTTATCAAGTCATTTTCCAGAGAGGGCTTGAGTACATGATGTTCATGCTGAGACTAGTATCGTTGTATATTGTATTCATCCTAAGTTCTGAGGATTCATCCTCCTCCAAAATTGAATCTTAGGGGAAAGTGTCAGGATTTCGCTAACTTCTATTATCCCTGAATCTATTACACCAAATATTCCTTCTATGGTCGCTGAGGGGGATGTTAGTGAATTTAAACTAACCTAGTCTTCTAAAGGTGATCATGCTTATCCCAATAAAATAATCTCAGAAGATTCAATCTCTCAGAGATTGAAAACATCTGAATGAAGGTGAGCCTCTACTAACTCTCTCTCTGCTTGGCATAACTTTCCAAGCAAATTGATTTTGGTAAATTAAAAGCAAACACTTAATCGCACACCAAAGTCTTGATCTGATGTTGTTGGATCCCCTGCCAACTGTCCCAGCATGGGGCAGCAGCTTTTTCCCCCTTCTTTTTCCATCTGACAGGAAAACATGCTCAGACTGGCTCGCCCAGTCATTCCAAACCCTTGGGATGATTCGTTCCTCCCAAGGATCTCAATGCCCATCCCGACTGAACCCAAGCGGTGCCCTGCTACCCCTGGTGCTCCCCTGGAGCAACATGCGTTTTGGCCTTAGGGTTGAATATGGGAAATTCTTCCCCTATGACGACCAAGCCATTATCAAAATGGCTCAGGCAGTGATGACACCAGCCTGTTTTATTGACTTCCGCCCCTATAAGGGGTACTTTGATCTTAGCTTCCCCTGTGAAGCTGATGCAGCCACTGCAGCAACGGTGCCATTAATTTTCAACAATATTCCCTTCCAACAACTCAGACCCAGCTCCCAACGGACACCACCTTGGTGGTCCAGTTCTCTGGTTTGCCCACCCACCTTCCCCCTGAGATGCTCCACCAGGAGCTGATGGAAGGTTTAGCAGCCTACGTCGCCAACCCCATCTTACAATTTGTGGTCCCAAATGGGGCCACACGCCTCGCTGGGCCTCAGGCATATGCCATGATCAGCCCTAAATTTACAAAAATTTCTTTGGCAATTCCACCTCGTGCCACCATCCCATCTGCCCCCAACCATCCGTTCTGGGCCCTCATTGAGGGCGGATGGATGATTTGTCCATCCTGTCTTAAGTAGACCACTAGAAACGCAAATGCCCATACTCAGAAACTTCTGCTGATGCTGAAAGTTTTCCTGAAGCCTAACAATCTGCCACCCACCCCGTGCCAACTCTGACATGGGGTATGATTTTAACTTCCCCTCCTCCAATGCCTGATGCTGCAGCTGCACCTTTACAGCCACCAATCAGCACCCACCTTGCCCCAATGCCATAAATAATTCATCCAACTAAACATCAGATTGGATCTCAGTTTGATCCCATTCATCTGCAAATGAATCAAACAAACCTCAACCAGACGCTGATTCCCCAAACCAATACAACCAAAATACATGGGAATTATTGGGTGAAATCAACGAATCAGGTAATGTCATTTTAGAACTGATGCTGCAACTCAAGCGGCTCTGTAACACAGAATGGGATGCAAAATTCCCACCTCAGAAATATGTCCCATAACCTAACGCCAAACTGTTCTACAGCGACCACCAACTTGCAGTAGAAGCAGCTGCTACACCAGATTGCTGTCCACTTCACAAAGCTTCCACCAAATCTGTGGCTGCGCTCACAGGAGGAATTCCACCTCCCGTCATTTCCATAAATTTTACTGCACAAAGTAAGATCAACATGAAAATTTTACACAAAAACGTCACTGAAGCCATCCAGAACGTGGTAACAGTAGCACGGAATTTGAAAGCAAAAATCATTTAAACCAACATTGCCACATTTGTTAAATTCCCAGGCGCCCACCTCAAAGCTGAAGACGCTTTGGGAAAATACATCATTGGTATAATGATGGCTGGCAACTACTCGGAAGTTCCAGTCATCAAGGATATCAAACCCCATGCCGCCAATGCCCCCATACCCTTACTATCTGCCTTAACACGCACCCTACTCTGGAATGAGATGGATGCGGCTGAAGATGAGCCCCCAATCCCCCTCCCTGTCCACCATGGAGGGACAGCAGTATTTGTTACTCACCTGGTAGGATAATTTGTTAGGTACAATTCAATTGATCCGTCCATTAAGGCGTTTTGTTTAAATCATTGTTTTAATTTTTTATGATTTTAGTTTTAGTTTAGTAATGTCCATCCCCTGGTTAGCTTACCTCAGTTAAATAAGGTAAGCCTCTACTAAAACCTATAAATATTTAGACTTTTCTATAATAATAAAATTAAGTCTTTTTGTGAGTTGATAACTAAATTATATATTCACAACTTTTATTTTGGAGAGTCCACCTAAGCAACTTTTATAGAAGACCTGCCATTTTTGAAGTGCAATTTAAAATTTCAAAACAAAGTTTGGTTCCACAGCGTGGTAGGTTTTAGTAAATTTCTCTCCAACTCTGATGGTGGGAACTAACTTTATATCCTTTGAAGCTGAAGGGGATATGATGTTTTATCTTTATGAAATTTGCGGGGCACAGCTCATCTAAGCTAAAAATCTTGTTCCCAACTTTGGGGACTATTTCCAGTTCAGGTGAATGCTCTGTGGGCGTTGAGTTGCTGGTTGGGACAATGTTTGCCTTTCCAAGGTAAGCTCTCAGCTTTTGATAACAATTAAGTCCTCAGCCTTAGTTGCAGACCACTCAGATTAATTGATGGAACTGGTTTGCCAAGACCAGCACTATCTCAAACAAAGAGCTGAACCAAGTAGCTTTGATACTTCATTTCAGCAATTCTTGGCCCAATTTTTGGAAGAGAGCCGTTTAATTGATGGGTGACATACTATTAGCGAGGATTCATTGAGCTTAGCGCTATCAGTACTTGAGAAAAGGTAAGCCCTAGGTATTTTTTCTAGCGCTTTTGGCATTTTGAGGTTATGGTGGTATTTGAAGCTTCCATAGGGTTCTCAAAGGTTGATGCCAACGTCAAGTTCAGAAACTAGTTCTTGACTTGTCTCAATTGATTGGTTTGATAGTTCTGTCAAGGTTTGCTAGACAAGTTTAATTTTCATTTGGCACTTTTGGTTTTAAACAGCCAATGAGCTTCATTTTCATATTCTTCTCTGAAACAGCAGAGTGGGAAATGACATTGAAATATGGAATTCGTTTTAGGTTACCTAAATAAATACTATTGTTAGCATTAAATCATTTGTATTCATTAAAGTTTGAGCATTACAATTGTTTTGATCTTCTGCTTTAGCTTGGATAAGGAGTTGTTTTTTGGGTAACTTCCTCTTAGATTTGGTTAAATCAACTGATGTTTGAACATGACTTTTTTCACAGTAAACTGTTTTTAGTTTCCAATAAATCCCTCTAAGTGATATCTTTAAAGACTTCCTTTCTCCTAGTATCCCACATATTCATATAACGCAGTGCTCAATTCTTGTAATAAGTATAGACTTCATTAATCTTTTTCCTTTATAATGCTGGCACTTTTTCTCAAAATATCTTTATAAATTCTACAGACGTTCTTAACAGGTCAAGCAAAGGTTTGAGCTAACTGGGAGTTTGTAAATACATGAACTCTTCTGGGACACACTTAAAGGATTTCTTTGGAAAGTTGGTCCCCACTGTTACTGCGTCTTGTACAGTCCAAAGTAGATATAAAAAGATAATGGTCTGGGGTTCTAACTGTAGATCGTCTCTTTTTTCCAAGGCTGAGGTTATCTCCTCAGGGTGCATCTTGGAAGCACCCCTGTAGTGAGCACCAGATGTCATTCTTCCACCTGATGCGCTCGCAGGTGCTATCATTAGGTTGCCTGCCATAGTGGCTGATTGTAAGAGGCTTAGCTCATCACAGTCAGCTAAGAGAACAGGGGCTTCATAAGACGTGGCAATGGACAAGACTTTATTCATTGATTTAAATTAAGAACTTAAATAACATAAGATAACTAATATTTTCCGCTGTAAAAAGTACTATATAAAATTAAGACAGTGCTATTTATAGTACTGTTGAAAGTAAAAGGGAAATCATTAGTCTCTTGGAATATTATTGAGTGATTTATTGAAATTTTTAAATCCCAAGTGTTTTGCCCATAATGACATCCCACTAGGAAGGTCAGCTGAGCTTCTTGATCTCCTGGTAGTAGTTTTGTAGCATTTGTTAGTTTGTTATTAATCTCAAGTAGGAGTCTTCCAGTAGTCCAGGTTTAGAGGTCCAAATTTCTAGTTTCTATAATGAACAGCTGATGAAGATTATGGGATTTTTGGGCCATCAATGATAGAGTTTTGTGAATGTAGCCTCAGAATTTGGTAAAATACTTGCAAATATAATTTAAGGGATTATTGACCAAATTTGGAGTAATTCAAGTAATACCTGAATTTAAAGTCTAAACCAAGGATGTGGAATTGTACCTTAATTTGGGGCTTATGAAACCATTTTAACAGCTCAAAAATCAAGTCCTGAATACTGTTGTATGCCAACCTTCTCCCCATGACAAGGGTTCCACCTTGCATAAGAAGAATCCTGACAAGCACTTTGGGCATCATAGTGTGCGTCATGGCCATAAAATGCACTTGTAAAGATGTCTTACTCCTTTTAGGCTAATGGTATTTGGGGCCATTATTACAATATTTGCTTGGTCATTTATATGGTTCTTTAAGAACTGCAAGTTCATGAACAGAAAAAAGTGGCTCCGCTGGTTCTCAAATGTTTATCCAGTAATTTTTAATCAGTTTTAATAAATTATGGCCTCATTACATCATCTTTCTCTCTACGCAAACTATTCTACAATTTTGTGGGTTTCTTTATTGCTCTGTTGTCTCCTCACGCAGTTTCCATTGCTACACAATAAAAACCTTTACTCATTATAAACTTGTAAATTTCATTATGATGCACATAACGCAAACTTGTCACATAGTTTTCATTCACCTCAAGGTATACCTATGTATTTAGATGCAATATGCTGGCATGTTCCACATTAGAAATCCTCTCGCTACTCATATAACATTTATAATTACCATACTAAACAGGAGTTTTAAAAGCTATGGTTCTTTTGCCATTAGTAGGGTTTCTAAACTACTGTTAATATCCTTCCTTTGCTTTCCTTAACACTTCTAACAACTTCTCCATAATTCAGTGTGGTATACAAATTGTATGCAGCACCTCCTTCTTTATGACCATTCTTTCAAGCCACTCTGTTAACATTGATGATACCATAAAATAGTGTTAATTTTATTGACGTTCTATTCCAGGCCTTTGTCAAACTTGAAACCCCTTTTTTCTGTTTTTCCAGTACCAACAAGTTCACAGCCTGCTCAGACCACCCCAGGTTAACATCTATTTACCCAGTATAGGGTCACTTACTCTTCCTGTAAGGGAAAGCTCCCCAATGGTGGCCATAATATTAGTTGAAAATACCATTAGGCCCAAATGATGATAATGAGCCAAATGGAACAGCTTTCAAGGTTTCTATTAAGTCAATATTTTCTTGTTTCAATAATAAAAAATGGAAGCTCTAAGCAAGTTGGAGCTGCTGAGAGCTATATAATTAAGCAAAAAAAGTAAAAACATAGTTGGGGTTTGCTTCCTTGGAAACAAGCTATTATGCAATATTGAAAATCAATTTGAATTTGACTTCTTATAGACTTCTTCAATATTCTGGAATGAGCCCTAAATATTTATCAATGTGCAATATTTTGATAACTCATGAAAATTTGAACTTTATTTAAATGCTCATATAACTTGTTAGTCAATATTTTATTTATATATTCTCAATTGCATTTTATCAGACCATAATTTTAGTAATATTTGTTGTTTCCTTGGGCCTTTGCGCCTAGAAGTATGGAAAAACTTGACACTTCTGCTCCGCACCCCACATTGCAACATCATGCTATTTCTCTATCCCACCTTTAAAAATTTTACCCTGCAAAGATGGAGTCTCAATAGTTAAACTTGTATGAAGTTTGGGAAAAAGGTAAGAGTAGTGTAAGGCTTTACATAGAAGGTATTAATCCAGGTGGTGCTATATCCTTTTTCTTATAAAAAGGTCAGTTATTATTAAGGGAAATCTCCTAAATTACTTTTATTCCTATCTTTACATTGTCAAGCATGTATGTTGAAGGAGTTAGTTTTTGTGTAGAGAAATCCCTCAACTACACCAAAAAATGAAGATTTCTACTCCAGGTAAGTTTCTCTTCTGCCATTGCAAATTTACCAAAAATCCCCTCAATAACCTAAAGTAGATATTTACTATTTTCAAGATAAATCATTCAATTTTGCCTTAAAATTTTTTATGACCCAAATCCAGATATCACGTTAATTAGTTTCCCAATATCCCTTTTTTATTTTATGAATCTCATTTGCTAATCAAGGACCATAACTCCAATAATGTAGCACTTCTTAAATAAACATTCATAAAAAATTCAAAAAGTTAAAATAAGAGTAGCCAATAATGAATTTACTCATTGACCCTTAAACCACAATTCTTGTGACAATTTCACAATCTGACCTTTCCTTTAAAGCGCAAACCTAGAAATATATGATAAACAAAAACAATTTGCAGCACCCATGGACAGAACTGTCAAACTGCCAAAGCCCCATTACCTTTATATAAGCCAATACCCTCACAAGTGAGAGCACTATTATATTTGCTTAGGGCCCTCCCTTGTTTTTTGTATTTGTAGACATTACATTTCTATTAGTCTATTTTAGTCATCTCTTTAGAGCATTTGAGCACCATGGTGCACATTACAGTATCTAAATAAATCCGCTAAGATATCTTACCCTTTGGACCTTTCTTTCACCACTAAATTTCAAATTTTGAATATTACAATCACTAAGAAATTTAGCTTAATGAATCTAATAATAATGGTGGTAAAGTCCACTGAACGCACCTCCAATGCTTCAGAATTCACTCAAACTCACCCCAAATCACAGGATCCTCGGTTGCCAACTTGTGTGTCAACCTGTACAACGCGCTTCCAAACTGCAGCTGCAAAAGCAGAAGCAGACCAGTTTTTATTAAACCATGGTGGGATCACAAATGATACCACCACTGTACAGCCTACCCCAGTTAACTCTGTGTTGACTGAGGGTCACCCAATTAGTGCGCCCCACCCTGGAGGCACATCTAAGGTTTTACCCACGGTAGTAGGGAGTATTTCAGCTCCCAATACTGCACATGGGGTTTGTATGGCTTTGCCAACTGCCTCCACTTTGGAAATCAGCCTGGGCGCCCAAACTGAATTGTCAGAAAGTGTTGAATCAGTTGGTCATCATTTTTTACTTCCAATCTTACCCAAAGCGGCCAAACTGAATCTACAGTAATTGGTGAATAAGTTGGCCGTCATTAAAAATTGTTTGGAAGATAACCAACGCGCCTTAACTGAATCAACACTGAGTGGTGAATCAGTTATCCGCAATGTTCATCAAAATCAAAAGCAACATCAAAATTTAAATGGACTAGCCAAGTAGCCAATCAACCAGCTGAAAAATCCCTACCAGTATCTGCTGATGGTCGGATGAAGGCTAGAGTAATAGATTGGTTTGATGATGAGCCAGAATTACCCAATCAATTGGCAGGGAATAAGCCCAAACCAGGTAAGCCTACCCAACCTGCAAAAAATTAAGTACCTACTGGGAAGGCCCAGCAGGGGTCAGCGCATAAATCCAGAGGAATGCTCAGTGCCTCCATCTGGGATTCCCCCCATAGGGAATCCACTAATTTACATTCAAATTTAAATTTAAATGTAAACAAAAATAAGTGAGTGAAGGATGCCTCAGGTGCATGGCAGAAAAAACTAGTGCCTGCACCACCCACTATTAACCCTCATGAAGCTGCTTTTGTGGCTGAAGTGAGGAAGAGATGGGCAGAAACTCGCTCACAACGTGCACTCCCTAGGTCCACTCTTGCTCATGCAGTTAGAGTCTACTATGGGCATAATCCTGTTGAGTTCTATGCAAGGGATTATTTTAGTTATTTTGAAGCCATAGCAAGAGCTTTTCCAGTTTATACCACTATTCATGAAGTAGTGGAAAGCCACTATATTGATGTAGGGTTTACAACTGCAGCGGATGCAGACTGTGCAGCCTCAGCTACAATTGAGATTCTGCATGGCTCTCTTTGAGTGCTGAGAACTAGATCTAACTTTGAGAAAATTTCCTGGGTAATTTTCTCAAAACTTCCAACTACAGTGGACCCAGAATCCCTTAAGCTTGCGCTTCATTGAGGATTGATATATGTGGGTCAGTTCTATCAGTAGACCTGTGCGCACCAGCCTATTATGCCCCAACCCAGAGGGCTCATATTGCTAGGGCATCATTTATCCCCAACCCAATGGTGGCCCGCAACCTGGAGGTTATCCCACGTGTTGCAGTCATTGGATCCTGTTCAGAGATCTTCTTTGTTGATCCAGACCCAGGAATGACCACGTTGCTCATGGTGTAATGTTTTGAGCCACCTATATAATAGTTGTACAGCACGTAAACAAGCTCTCTCATCTAGTAGCCAAGTCCCTGTGACAGGCAAGAAACGCTCCCATAAAGCAGCAGCAATCCCACAACCAACCCACTGGGTGCCCATACAGGATCTCACCCCTTCTGCCCTTCATGTAGCAGTTGAGAAGGCACAGCCAGTAGCACAACTTTAATCCCTTAGTGCGGAAAACCCTCTCCCTATGGGAACCCCTTCTAAATTGCCAGAACTTTCACCAGCCCAAAATAAGCGCAAATCTGCTTCTCATCAAGCTAACACAGAGGAAGTCAGCCCAGGGTGGCATCTAAAACAAATTCAGTAACACAAAATACCCCAAGGGTGGAACAGGTATGGAGTGCCCCAAGTCGGGGTGGAGGCATCAAGTCATTGCCACCCCCACCATCTACGGGTATTGCAATTCAGACGCCATTATCAGTACTGAAGGAGGTGCCTTCGGACTCTGATACATCAGATGATGCACAAATGGAGGAGTCTAAGGAGCACCCTCAAGATACTCCTGTGCAAAGCAGCGGGGGAAGTATCTTGGGCTGGCTTATAGGCTCCTCAGCCACATCAACTCAGGATAATCCTCCTCCTCATCAATCAGCATGAATTGCTGCAAAGAGTAAAGCTCAAGGACTAAAAATGAGCAGCCTTATGGATGCAGGTGGAAGCTCCGGTAACCCCCCAGGATATGGAGGGGGACAGCTATGAGGCCCCAAAGGGGAACCCTGACCCTCAGCCCATTAACTCTAATGGGCTGCAGGATTACAAGCGGAGAGCCTGCCTCCTTCGCAACTTCAAGTTGACTTGTGTGGATATTGCAGCCGTCCAGGAGCCCCATGTCCCCCCTCTGATTTTGTAGCATGTAATGACCAATTTGGAGGTAACTCCTGTTGGACACACTATGTGGCTCTTATTATCCTCAATCCCTGGGTGAAACCCACCAATTTACAAAACACCTTGATGATCGCCTTATATTGGCTAAATTATCACCCATGAGTTCTCCTTCTTTGTTGCAAGCATATACCTGCCAAATGCAGGTCAATAGCAGGACCGTCTTTTGGAAGAACTTCCTCTAGTACAACTCCCAGGAAATACAGTACTGATGGGGGATTTCAACACAATATTAAGTCAGGTGCGTGACACCTTTCCTCCTGCCACCCAAGACAGATGAGGTACAGCTCAGCTTGAAAATTTCCTCAGGTCAAGTGGTTTCATGGATGCCCTCCCCCCCTCAGCATCTGTACTTGGCTGCATGTCTCATATCCAAGGTGCAGGTCAGAGATTCACATCAGCTTCATGGATTGATATGGCCCTAGTGGTCCCATTGCTGGTTGGTCGAGTTTCCTCTACCATAACCTGAGATAACACTATAAGTGATCACAGATCCCTCACAGTGATCCTGACAACAATCCTCAGACCATCAAGAAGATTTTGGCCAAGGATTGCTCCAGGGCTCTTGAACAACCAGTTTGCAATAGAGAAGATAGATGCAACCATTTGTGAGCCATAGCACCTGGCCTCACCTCATTTGCAAACTTTACAAGAAAAATGGGCTGATACAAAAGCAAGGATCCTAAAGGTAGCCCACAATTGTGCTAAGGCTCGAATGACAGCGGCCCAGGATAAAGCCAAACGTGCTGAAGCTAGAATAAGACACCTTGAAAGGAATTTCCAACCGGTGCCTTCCTCTCAATGGTTGGAGGCTTGGGAATTGGCCCACGAGACATACCAGCAGGAACTTACTGAGCAAGAAGAACGTTCAGCAAACTTCACCTCATCACATTACTACACCCAGTGGGAACAACCCACCCGTTTCTTTTACCAGAAGCAGAAAGCCCTCTCAAAGGATCAGGATATTGCAACCCTGAGGGTGGGGACCACTGTCACCACAAACAAGGAGGAGATCACCAACAAGATCCACCGTTACTATTCGACCCTCTTCAAGGCTTCCTGGATAAGCCCAGCAGATGTTCATGAATTCATTGAAGGGGCTCCGGAACTAATGGTTAATTTTTCAGTGGATGAAGAACTTCTTGCACCAATTACACAGCAAGAAGTAATGGAAATTCTACTCCACAGCTCCAATCTGAAGGCCCCAGGCCCAGATGGTATCCCGTTTGAGGTGTATCTATTGGATCCCGTTGCAGTTATAAAGGCCCTCCAGCCCCTCTTCTTGACCCTCTTGGCAGAAGGGGGAGTACTTCCTGACTCAAGAGGATCAATTATGACCCTTATCCATAAGAAAGTGAGCCAAGAGGACCTTGCAAACTGATGATCAATATCACTATTGAACACGGACCACAAACTATTTACTAAGCTTCTAGCAAACCGCATGACTAAGTGGGCAGCACCACGCCTTAACCCAGCTCAACATGGCTTTATCCCAGGGAGATCGCTTTGGAACAATTACAATGAGCTTCTGGCAACCATGTCAACTACCTTATCTCAAACACATGGTTTTGTGGCGCTTCTGGATATGGAAAAAGCATATGATTGAGTAAATTGGAAGTATATGGACGCCTCCCTAACCCGCCTCCACATCCCACCACAAGCTAGGACATGGATATCAGCGCTTTACGCCCAGCTTCACACTAAGGTAATGTCCCCAACAGGCTTTACAGCAGCGGTTATGGTTGAACAGGGTCTCCGGCAAGGGGATCCAATGAGCCCAATCTTGTTCAACATAGATTTGGATCCTCTTCTGGCCCTACTCCAGGAACGACTAGTGGGTATTCAGGTTCCTGGGAAACCCCCCACCCGCACCATAGCCTTTTCTGATGACACAACAGTGGCAGTTGGATGTAAGATGGACCTAGACCTGGCCATGGAGCCCTGGATTGCTACTCCAAGGCTTCCAATGCAAAAGTTAATACTTCTAAAACCATTATAGTGCAAGTTGGTACCCCATCTTTTCCTCCGCCTTTTGGTTTGGAACTTACCCAGGACACCTCTTGGCATCTAGGTGTCCTCACCACACCACAAGAGGTTGCAGTCAAGGATAATGAGGACCGCTTGCTTAATGCAATAAACTCTCATGTAGCTAGCTGGAGCTGCCAGCGTATCACCCCCCCCAGGGACGCGCCCTGATGGCGAATTTTTTTCTTCTATCAAATCTATGGTTTCTCGCTCATGTCTTCCCCTTTATGGACAATTTCTACACAAGGTTGAATGTGATACTTCGCTGTTGGATATGGGGATCCAACTACCCTTCACAGCCTTCTAACAATATTCCAACCCCGCAGTGAGGGGGGTCTAGGTCTTTTGGACACTAGGCCTCATGCCACTTCAATACTGACGGGGTTCCTTAAGCCCATCATTTGCTGGGATATGGCTCCAATGCCGCAATGGGCTCCAGCCTTACTCCAGGGTTTAGCGGCCTCTCTAGGGCTCCCACGAACCTCACCTACAGCTGTGGTAGAGTGGCTAACAAAACATACAGGCCACCACCTCAAACCTTCAAGTTCACTTGAATCAGGCTCTCCTTGCACTTAAGAGGGAAGAAGTATGGGTGTACCACGCCTTCCCTCATAAAAGGAGTGGTCCTGGAATCATCCCCCGGCATCACACCCCAGTCCACAATGGGAGGATTGTTATCTCTCCATATCCACCCTTTGTACAGACCCCCTATGCGGCCTCATCTCCTGGAACTTTTACCCCCCGGTGTGGAATGTGATCTCAAGGCACTCTGGAAGGAAGTTACCCATCCTGTTCTCTCAGCAAAAGTGTCAAATACACTGTGGCGTGTTCTACACTGCTCATACAGGACAGGGGATCAAATTGGTCCCACCTTCCAGAACAAGGGTTGCCCACAATGTGCAGAGCTGACAGACACCCACCTCCGCCGCTTCTTTACTTGCCCCATCATAGCCCCTTTCTGGAGCAAGGTCTGCAAACTCCTGCGAGCAGAACCCTGGGTAGCGCACCCAGTTTAGGACTTCATGTTCAAACTCTCACTCCCCAATTGCTCCCAATCATTAAGGGTCCTGGCATTTGGTGTAGTGATATGGACTATTCATAATTCATATCTTCACGCCATTTTTGACTCCACTCTGTGGACGCTGCCCCATATGATCACTCACTTTCAGGTTCATTTTGAGATGTCTCTGAAAGTATTTACCATGTCGCCATGGGCCAATAGGTCAGTTCAAGTAAACACCTGGCTCTGTCAAAGCTTTCCCCACCCTTTCTTGACAACTCCACTTACCCCTGCCTTCACCTTAAGCTCTTAGGAGCTCAGGCGTGATTAAATAAAGATTGGTATTCCCCTTTAGGTTGGGACCACCTAGTAAAAAAAGATATCTTATCCTTTGTCAACTAGAGGGCTTCAGGGCCATCATATCAATAGTTGCTTGATCACTTGGTTGTTCCTTGGGAACTGCAAGTTATAACCAGATTTAACTTAGGGCTCCCTTAGTTGTTTCGCTTAAGCATTTAATGCAATTTGAGCTTGATTAACTTACTAAATAACACTTCTACATTGTGGGTGTTTAGTTTATTTATTTGATGTGTTTCTATTGTATACACAATACTTACCTTAATATAATAAGATCATAAAGGTCAAAAGAGCATCACATGTGAAATGGAAGGATGTGGCATTCTTACAATAACTGATTTTCTGAGGGACATAAGTTTAAGTAATTTTTAAAATTCATATACATGTTCTTCAATACTCACTAAACCTATTACATCCAAATTTTAAAACTGTGTTATAAGATTAATGGTAATTAATAAGCTAGAGTACTTTTAAAATATGGATCTTTTGAATACTAGTTAGAGGCCTTCTAATGGGTTATATTTTTTATTACTAGTGGTGCCCAACCCAAGAGGGGTGGTACTCCATGCATCTTTATTTATAGGGTGCTAAACAAAGTGATATTTAAACAAAAAATATCTAGCATGGTGCTGTGGCGTTAGCCTAAACATCCATCTTAGAAAGAGAAGAGGGGGTGGAGACAGTTCTCTTTCTGCTAAGCATCACTTTTCAAAAATCAACTCAGCCTTGAAATTTAGCTTCACTAAAGAGATTTACGAAAACTATTAGCAAATATGGTGGGAAACCCCACAAAAGAACCCGCGGGCTCGGCCAAACGAGCCAGCACCACCCCAAACGAAGCAACCCCCCGTTACCCACCTCAGGGTCAACCAGAATTACCCGCTCTCAAGCAGCGGCTGTGAAAGCAGGCACCACCCCCCAACCTGGAGCTACTTCAACTAGCGCCAGTTCACCTGATTGCACTTCTGCAACCTGCACGCCCAACAGCTCTGTGTGCGCTACCTCCCACCAACCCGCTGGGCCCCCTCCAACCAAGGATGCCATCACCCACGCTGTTAAAATGGCGTCTGCTCAGTTGAATGCAACTCAGCCCATCCAGGCATTCACCTCCCCCATTGTGTCAGCTAATTCAGCCCCATTTATTATTGCTGAAGCCATGTTTCTGGCTCCCCCCATGAGGGGCGATACCCAGCTACCTGGCCCCCAAACCCTCGGATGTAAGGTTGGATTAGCCGCACATTCTGGTTCACTAAGCACCAAATTGGGACAATCTACTCTACCCAATGGGGATTCAAATGGTTCGGATTTTGGAACTTCACACCAGTTCTAATCTCACCCGTCCCATTTAAACCCCGTAATTGTCACTTCTCAAGTCGGCACTTTATCTCCATATGCTGAAAACGACCAATTCACCAATCAGCCAGTGAGTTTTGCCCACGAAATCACAGCAAATACTCAGGCTGAATTTACTCAAATAGATTGGGATGGTGATGAAACATCGCCCTCCTCCCAATTGGCTGGAGTTAATTCCAATCTAGATAGGCCTCCCCAATCTAGCGAGGCCCAACAATCCGCCCCTCAATTCAATATGACGCCATCAACTGCTGGAACATTCCAGCAACAGGGGAACTCCGCAAACTTGTCCAAACCACCAGCTCACATTCAACCCACAATTGCAACCCAAAGCAAACACAAAT
>JAKSZP010002012.1:0-41061 GCA_022478985.1 Massospora cicadina | reverse complement strand
AATTAAAGACACCCCAGAGGGTTCAAGGCCCCTCTTGTTGTCTCCAGGATCACCAAGATTAGGACGGTAGGGAAGGGGAGTTAAGCTGCTTATTCTTGGATGCAGCATGTGTGAAGGAAAGGATCAACTTTTAGGAACCATATGGGGAACCATGTGTTGATTTTCCTTCTGTTATGGGGGGGTCATATGTCCAAACAGCCATGCTTGGAAATGTTCCTATATATGGCTGTGGAACAAATAAAAATAGAAATCTATATATGTTTTGCACTATTATAGTTTTTATTAATCTTTAAAGTTTTCTATTTTATGTTATTTTTTGCAATGGAACTTAATCTATAAGTAGTTTCATAGGTCCATCTTTTTGTTTCCCCTATTCTTGTTCTGCAGTTCATTTTTTTAACTTAACCAGGTATCAATGTTCAGATGTTATATTAAGACTTAACCACTTCTCATGGTTCAGCGCCCCCACTTTGTACTTGATCACACTAAGACCTGATCTTATTTCTAGGTTTTTGGTCCTTCTGGAACATTGCACTTTTTTCTCCCATAGATCCAGTACTTAATATATTTCATATGGACCCAGTGCACTACATGACTATCCGCAATGTTCTTAATTATGTAAAATCAGTTTTTGACTTAATGATCACTTTGAACAAACCTGACCACTTAGCATCTAGCTTGTTTCCTCGTCCAAAACCATGGGTGTCTTAATAAGCTATCCTTTCTCCCACATGGTACTCCTGTACTGCTGGTCAGTTCTTGTAATTTATTGATTTCACTTTGTACCCTTTCTTTAAGGTGATTTCAATCTCCTGAAATTGCAGTTTGATCATAATTCTGATCAGTCAGTTCAGGTATTGATTGGTACTCATCCCTGCAGCTGGCTCTATAGCAGAATACAAAATTGGTGGTAATGCTGCCCTTCACTTATAAAGTATTTTAAACGGCGTTTTCCCTCACTGTGTGATGACATATTGTAGGCGAAGGTAGACGAATTTAGGTAAGTTCCCTAAGTGGAAGTTTTTACTAAAACCAATTTTCTTAATATTGCGTAGCATTCCATTAACTTGTTTCATCATTCTATCTGTTTCTGGCCTTTATAGAACTAATAATACTCCTCTGATCCCCATCAATATGTTAAGCCTTGGGATTAAATAGAAGGTAAAGTTGGTTCCATTATAGCTTAATATAACTTGAGGGAGTCTGTGCAGGTAAACTATTTGATCCAAAATGAACTTTACTGTGCTCATAGCATCCACTTTGTCAAGGCTTTGGTTGTGACCCATCTAGTTAGATGATCTATTGCCACTATGATGTAATTCGCGCCTCCTATAATGATACTCAGGGGTCCCATCACGTCAATTGACACAGTGTGCCACGTGAATCCAGGGCTTATTAGCCTGAGACCTATTATATTATTATGGGCATGTGAAGTTGGCATTCCACATAACAGGTTAGGTAGTCAGAGACATCACAATTGATTGATTCCAAGTAGTATTAGTGGAAAATAAAGTCCATGGTTTTCCTCAGGCAACCATGACAACGACTTTGTGTGTGGCTCAAATTATTTACGCTCATTCTGATAGCTTTAATAAAAATTGTTTTCTGTAAATCTTTGAATAATTGTCCATTTTTCATCTCAGCGTTATCTATTGATTTTCTTAGCGCAAGTTGAATTTCTAAGGATTCATCCCCAGCATTGCCTTCAATCATCTTTTGAATAACTAGTCCACTTGTTGATAAACTTATCCTGCAGGAAATCTTGATAATCTGTCAGCGTTTTGATGCGCTTTATCCTTTGTACCTTCTTAAAATCATATACTTGTAATTTTAAAGCCCATTGGGCCAGTTGCCCCTCTGGTTCCTTCAGGTTATGGAAGCAGCGTAAAGATGAGTGGACTGTCACCACTTTAAAGTGTGTTCATGGATATACACTCAGAATTGCTTGCATTCTAGATCACTGAAAAGCATTTGTGCTCCAAAACAGTATAATTTTCTCCACAGGCTTTAGTGTTCTGCTCACATAAGCCACTGGATGTTCTTCACCATCTTCATCCACTTGACTCAAAGCGGCTCTAAATTGCTATCAATGAAGAACCAGTTTGTATGATGAATTCCCAACTGAAATTTGGCTACTTTAGGACAGGAATAATCAAAATCGGCGTTTTTCATTAAATGATTTTTGGGATTCTTCATTCCATTAAATCTTTTTTGGATCCTTCAATAAGTATAATTATGGCTCCACAATTCTAGCAAAAACCTTTACAATAGGAGATAGTAGCTGACCATCCTAAGAAATACTTTAATATCCTGAACGCACTTTGGGATAGACATCCATTCTATTGCCTTAATCTTATGCTGCTGGGGTTGCATCCCGCTGTAGTTTATCAAAATTTCCAAGTACTTAGGCTCTTTCTTAAGGATTGACATTTCTTTGGCTTTATCTTCAATTTCCCCATCGTCAGGCTCTTAAGCACTTCTTCTAAGTTCTCCAAATGGTCTGTGAAGGTCCCAATAAATACGTTGACATCATACAGGTATAATAAAACGCAGGATAGCAAAATCACTGAGGATAGAGTCCATTTTCCTCTAGAATGTCACAGTTGCGTTACACCATCCATGTGGCATTTTAGTAGGCTGATAAAGTCCATGCGCGGTGATGTCACACACTTTCTTGGTCCTCCTTTGGCAAATCTATTTTCCAGTATCCCAAAATCAAGTCCATTTCTGAAAAGTATTTGACATTTCCTAAGCTCAAGTGCATTGTCAATCCTTGGCATTGGGTAAGAATCCTTTTAGTGTTTTTTTGGTAAGTGATATTTGATCTTTACTCACTTTGACATGTCCTTCTTTTTTACAATAAGTATTGGACTAACCCATGGGCTTGACGATGGAATGAGGAGACCATGAACAACTATCTTACTGATTTCATCGCTGACCACCGCTTCAGTAGCTCTAGACCTTTAGACAGATCGCATCCTTATTGGCAATATTCCCCAATGTCAACCTTATGGATTACGTTCTTTGCGCATCTAAGGTCTTGGTCATCTTGGGTAAGTAATTCCCAAAATTTCTCAAATAGTCAGAGCACATCTTCTTGCTGCTGTTCAGATAAATCATCATCTGCTCCTAATATAGTAAAACGCTGACATTTTTGGCAGTTTCTGCCAGCAAGTTCATTTCAGGTAACGTTTTAAAGTCATGGAATTTGATGATCTTGGCCATCAGATATAGATGCAATAATGCTAAGACTTAATTTTTATCTATCTTCCTCAGTTTCATTCCCAGATTATCCAGTAGCACACTTATTACTCCATATCCCTGTATAAATTAATCCTGGAGCTACCCATAGTTTAATTCTTTATTTCCTCAATGGGCTGAAGACTTCTCCAAATATCTCTTTTAATTCAAGTGTTAACCCTGTGTTAATGATTATCTGCATTTCCAGTGGTATAGTACTCGTCATTTTAGTTCTCAAGGGTATCCGCGATTTTTTAGGTTCTCCATCGGCATTTATCTCCATTTACACCAAACTAACTTATACTGGAATGGAATGATGCTATCATTGTAAATCAAGTTTTACAAGTTTGTTCTTCTTGGTCAGTGAAATCCTTCTTTCTGCTGGTATATCAAGGGTAGGATCTGCCTCACAATGATCAAGATATTCTCCTTAGATTTACATTTTACTCCATATTTTCTCATGAACTCCGTCCCAATAATTATATTGCAATTCTGATTAGCCAACATGATGGTGGGAGCTGATACCACAAGCAATCTGAACTGGAGTTTCAGCTCACTGTAGGCTCCGCGGGATATTGTCATATCTGGTCCAACCGTCTCATATTCCTTCCAGTGTTCTAGATCTGGCAAAATCCTCATTTGTTTCACCAATTTGGTCAAGCTGATGTTTATGGGCGCTACACTGTCTATGATTGCTCTCTCTCTCATTTGGTTGGCTATGATATCCATATATTTCACTCAGAGTATTGTAATAAAAAGCTTTAGTGATTGAATGGCTACATTATTCGCCAAATTGAGAGAATGAACTAGTTGCACGGATAAATCAGGAAAAGACTCCTTGATAATAATAATTAGGATAGATGTGTTTTCCTCATCTAATCTCATCTTGAGAAATTCTCTCTTAGTTAACACTGAATCTAATCTTGTCCGCTAGCTGATGAGTGTATGACCAAGCCAATTCTTTCCCAATTTTAGGGTCAATCCCCTTCATTTTGAATTAGTTATGGCGCTTACATTTATTAACAACTTGATAGAGTGGGCCAGTTGTTTCATCATCCACAAATAAGTCAAAAATTTATATATCATCTTTTTATATATTGAGAGGAACAGGGTTTTCCATGGTGCAAGATTATCCCTTATCTAGACTGTAAGCCCTTTTCCAAATTCTGGACTGATTTCCTTCTCTTTAGCTCGGACTAGATCAACTTGCTCCTCTGCTTCTTGCTCCAACTTTGAGCCGCTAAATGTCCATGTCGCTCACACTGGTGACAGCAGATCTTCATCACGTCTACTCATTTTTGTAGTTCATGCTTGTTCACCATCACAATTCAATTTTTTGCTCCTTGTTGGATAATTACAAGTCCAATATATTGATAAGAGTGGTTCAGAGGAAAATAATATGATTATCGGCCAAAAGAACTTGGTCAAAACCCAGTGGAACCCCGCAAAATGGGGTAACACTTTTACTAAAGATCAGGCAAACAAATCAAGTTCAGGAAGTCTGATTTCACTAACCTGTTGGCTGAAAATGGGGAGTTCGGTGGAGGCTGCTCCCCCAGCCTTGTTTAGTTTAGAAAAGGTTACACCGTGGAAACTGGCCTCTTATATAGGGTCAGAAGGGGTCTAACCAAGTGAAGAAATTTTACAGCCCATTGATTGGGTCAAATTCATAAAAAGAGTACCTAATGGACTTGTCCTTCTGTTCCCGACCCTCAATTGGCCATTCCGCCCAAAAAAGGCAAGTTTAAGGAATCCAATAGGATAATGGCTCATATTACCTAATTTGTTATTCCCAACCATCTGAACTTATGTTTTGATGTTTTAAATACTATTATTGATTTTTTAAGTATATTCTCTTTTTACCTCCACATGGTGCCTAATAAACCTCTTTAAAAACTAAACATTTTTAGTATATTTTATTTTTGTTTTTTTTTCATATAAGTAGTGAGTAAAGCCCTTCAATCATATCGTTGGATTCGCGGTAAAAGCAGCAGTGAGCCTTTATAAAACTTAAAGTCCAACACTCCATATACACCTTGGTGAATTTTACAGTATTTTAGGATTGAGACTGGATAACCGTGAAGGCTCAATTTGGCACTTCAAGGTTCGCTCCTAACAATTTTAAATGATCCACCTTTTGAGAGTTGGACATATGAGTCGCTAGTGCTAAAACCATGGCTCAGTACAAATCACAATAAGGCCAAAGCACTGCTTGTTTCACTATTTGGGTATCAAATCTGTTAGCACTTTCGCACCTACAAGGATCTGTGATTCTTGGTAGAAGCAGTCCGCAAAAACTTCTAGGGTTCATCTCTTCATTATTAAATGCCCATAAATTCCTGCTTGCAGTTAGACATACATGTAGGGCTAGATTCTCTCATATAGGATCCTTGGCCTCATTTTAAGGACAATCGTCCCCAATTTAGATGGTTAACACCAGACTCTGACAATTGATGTTCAGGAAGTTCATAATAGTCACTATCTTATGTCAGTCACTGATTCTGAACATTGTCAACTTGAATAATCAGAAAATGCAGGGGCTTTATCCTGATGAGATGTTGGTATTTTCGTTATGCTCTGAAATATGTCTGTGGTTCAACTGGCAGGGGATTCCTGCCCAATGACTCGATTGATCATAGGAGTAAATTTGAGGATCATTTACAAAATTGCTCCAGATGACCCAGGCATATTTCTGGGGGGTGGGATCTTCCTGACTGAAGTTTCATGTAATTTGTTGTTGGCGTCTTATGGCTCTAAAATCGTGAAATCACATTAGTGATTCTCTGGCTCTTCTATGCATTTTAATAATCATGGTATTTCTTCAACAACCAGTATATGTGTTCGCAATCTGCTTCTTTATCGCCTTCTGAATTAGTGCTTCTTTGATTAATTTACCCTACTTATGCTTCAAGGAGTTGCCTTTTTCACAGAAGTCATTGTTGATTTTCCCAACTTTTTCAAACTCTTCCCTGGCCTTCATCACCCATTCTTTCAATGCTAAGAAATTAGCCTGCAACACCAAGTTGAACGCGTCCTTGTTGACAAATTCTAGTTCTGGCCAAATCTTTTGTTGTTGTGTTTCTGATATGATTGGACGATAAGCCCTGATTCAATATAATGGAACAAATGGAATCTGCCAAATAGTTATGAGTATGATTAATTCAAGCGATTTTAAAAGAGGTGATATTGGGTTATTGGAAAATCAGCTGAATTGGGCGATTATTAATTAATGAATAAAGATTGAAGGAACCAATGAGATACAGCGAAGTGAATTACTAAGCCATGAAAGTGGTACCATCCAAAGTTGCTACAATATAAGCAGGATGAGATGATCAAAGAGAGAGGTTGTTAGTAGTTTAAAGGGAGTAAAACAGCGAGAATCCGCTGTATTAAGATATTAAATAAATGAGAGTTTCAGAAGCAAGTGCTCCAATATATTTATTTATTTATAAGTCTATTCTGTTGTGTCAAGGACAACGATCATCAAATTGTTGGTTCTAATTGCTCAGTGGGTCGACTCCTGTGCAAAAATCCGTTGGTGTATCTCTCAAATACCGCCGATTTTATAACAGTGGTGCTCACTACAGGGGGCCCATTGACCAATAACATTACAATGAATACTCTGCTGCCATCTATGTTGCATCCTGGTTGTTTTGATAAGAAATCTGCACTAAATGCTGGCCCTGTTGCATATGAGGAGTTGATACTTGCATTCAATACTGTGCTCAAAAAGCAAGATGAGTTGCTCCAAAAGGTTTATAGTGATAAGTTGCCGCCATTTGATTGCAAAGAAAATATCATGGGTTCTTTCACCGATTTGAGTTTGCAACTGAAGGTTCTTCAGATTGATGGAGGGCGAAACTATTGATCTCCTCTTTGGATATCGGGAGTGCTGATCAAGTCATTTGTTACCTCTCAGCTAGTTCCTTTTCATACCATGAAGTTAAGGAGATGGTGCTGTGGTTTTTTGGCAGAACTGCAAAAATGTTGCAAAGAAAAGCTGAGTTTCTAACCATTGGGTTTCAACATGATGAGACTCTCACTGCGTTTGCTGATAAATTCTCAGCAGAGGCTCATGTGTTAATTGGGGAAGGAATTTTAACTGAATGTGATGCAAGCATAGTGTTGACCTCTGCTGTGAAACCATACTGAGAGCTTATTAATGCTTTAGCTCCATATGTAGAGGTTGATGTACCTTTGCTTAAGCTTGTTCAGATTTTACGATGGCTATCTGCTACCTTCCCTCCACCCAGTATAGAGCGGAACCCTAATGCCTTCGCTGCTAGCCTTGTTTATTTGGAGGAATCATCCCTCCCTGTTCAGCAGCCTGTTGACATTCCCTGGCCTTTAATATCATCACCAGCCTCATTTTCGACCAAGTTATCAGCAGCAGTTCACCTCCAAGGATGGGCCTGGTTACACTTTTCAATACCAGTCCACCTTTTTGGTGGCCCATTTTACAACACTCATGGATGCAGGTCTCATAGGGTTAATTGCTTTTCGTGCAGTCGGCCAAGGCACCTGGCTAGGAGTTGTTATAATCGTTGGGTTCAGTACCTATCTTGGGAGCAGTATAATCAGGTAAAAGTCAGAGCGGACTATAGAAGGGACTCCCTACCTCCGCTATTCTGACTCAAAACGTCCCATCTGAACCTATTCCTACACAGCCAGCGGAAGCTTCTCTATACAATGACACCTTTCTATATCAGCAGCCGTTGGAGGGGTGAATGTGCTGACACAAACGCATTTCATGGATAAAGCTGAAGCAGGCACCCAGGAGCAATCAAATCTTTATGCCTGTCAAATGTTTAATCAACTTTCTTCTGACAAACCCGATCCATATGCTGACGCGCTTCTCCTAGAAGGGGTGGATGTGGCCCTCCCTATGAAAGCTATTGTTAAATAATACCCTAAAATTGAGGAGGGTATTATGATCTTCCTTGGAAAAAGTGATGCGTTAAATGTCCATGTTATAAACAATCAGAATGCATCTTATTCTTAGTGTACTTATGGTGACACTGTTGTAGCAAAAACCCGAGTTCATGCTATAATCAATAGGAGTGCCCTAATCGACATTGTCCACAAGTTGGTGGCAAGACTGGCGTTAAAGCCTGAAGTGGAACATCATATGGTGATGGGACTGCAGGCACAGAAAGCACGGTCTCTGAAGGAGCGTACAGCGCACTACCCTTGCGATTTGGGTCAATTGTCATTGTAGCCCAAGCCATAGTGCTATCAAACAATAACTATGACCTTTTAATCAGAACTACTTTTATGTGCCACTATGAATCTGTTGTTGATATGACTGCAGAGACATTTGAAATTCTGGGGCAGCGGATCCCAATCTACTTTACCTCCAACAGAATGTCAAAAGATCCGGTACACATGAGTCATATTAACCTTGCATATGGTGATGGGGTGGTTTCAGTTTGATACCATCAACTTAAGTGTAAGACATGGGCCCTTCCCCATCAAATTTATGAATATCAAGGCCTACCACTTAGAGAAGCTGGCTCTATATCTATACTCTCTGGCCATCAAGCCAATATAAGCATTGAGTTATAGGTGGAAGTGCCTGCTAGGCTATATGGGGAGGTCATTGGGCCCTATCAACAATCACGGCTCGATCCCCACGTGGCCCCTAGCATTATACTCCCGGGGCATGGTAAGATCAAGGTATTGGTAGCAAATCTCCAGGTTAAACCAATGAAAATCCGCTGACGCCAAGTAGTTGCATTTCTACATTTCATTACAGTTGAGGAGGTCCTCAGGATTCATGAGTTTGGTACATTGGATGATTTTGGTCTGCCCATTGAAGCATAGCCTGGAATAATAGCAGTTTTACAGAGAGAAAATTTAATGGGATTAACAGAAGATCAGATGGATCAAGTGGAAGCTTTGGTCCAAAAAATACAAAGAGATATTTGCTGTTGATTATCATGATTTGGGGTGTGCCCATGGAGTGATCCATCGCGTGGACACTGGAGATCATCCCCCCATCAGATCTCAGCCAATCCGCTGATCTAGAGTAGTGGAAGAAGTTGTTACAGCAGAAATCGATAAACTGTTGGAGCAAGGAATGCTTTAACCATCGAAGAACCCATGGGCTTCCCCTGATCTAATTGTCAAAAAGAAGGATGGTACTAACTGGGTAGTTATAGACTACCACAATTTCAATAGCATTACAAAAAAGGACTCATACCCTTTGCCACAAATTGATGATGCGTTGGACTGGTTGGGGGGAGCTCATTATTTCTTTGCCATGGATTTGATATCTGGCTATTGGCAGATTGAGTTACCTGCAGCGGAACAAGAACAATGCGCCATTATCATGTCAAAAGGGCTTTTCCAACCAACATGTATGCCACAAGGGTTATGTAATGCCCCAGCCACTTTCCAACGGGCAATGGACACCATCCTTAGCAACTTGAAGCTGTCATGCGTTCTTGTATATCTTAACAATATTAAAGTTTCTTCCGCACGTTTTCTGAGCACCATAACCGTTTGGAAAAGGTATTTCGCCAGTTAGCTAAGGCCAACATCAAGATCAAACCTCAGAAATGTCATTTTTTTAAGGATCAGATGGAGTATCTCAGTTTTTGTAGTTGATGCAACAGGGCTGAGGCCCCAGCCAGCTAAGGTGGAGGCCATTCAAAAGATGACCATACCAAGCAGTAAGCGGGATATACAAGTATTTTTATGGATGGTTAGCTACTATCGCTGATTCATATCTAACTTTAGTTGTATTGGAGGACTACTGTTTGAGTTATTAAAAAAGGATACCACGTTTGTATGGACGGAACACTGTCAACGCTCTTTTATATCTTCAAACTGCATTGATCAGTGCGCCAGTGCTACGCTACCCAAATTTTGAAAAAGGAATTTTTGTACAGACGGATGCATCTCTTTCCGCTGTGGGGGAAGTTCTGTCCCAAAAAGATGATGAAGGGGAAGAGCATCCTGTGGCGTACTGCAGCTGAAGCCTGAATAGCCATGAACGTAATTACACTGTGACCTAGTGGGAGTGCTTAGTAGTTATTTAAGCATACAAGCAATTCAGAGTATATTTGCATGGTGTAAAGTTTAAAGTCATAAGAGGTTATGCCTCATTACACTGGTTGCAGAACCTTAAGGAGCCGGATGGTCATATAGCCTGATGCTTTTAAACTACAGGCTTACAACTTTGAGATCCTTCACTGACCCATAGCAAAACACCAGAATTCTGATTGCTTGTCAAAGCTACCAACTATTGCAGTTACGACAGACATGAGCGATATTATGTATAACAAGATGCTCAGTGAGAAGTAATTGATGAGCCGCCCCAAGTCATCAAGGCGTTGAATGAAATGTGATCCAATACTTTCCACAGAATTGTTAGTTGTATAAGCGTATTGGCAACTCCCCCGTAAACTTCCCATGACCTTCAACGCGGCCTAACATTATCATGAGTGCACATAAAGCAGTTGGGCATGGTGACGTGCGCAAGACGTTGGAATTAATATGGCCCCAGTATTACTGGGAAAGCATGAACTTCGATGTGCTTGATACTATCTCCTTCTGTCACCAGTGCCAAATGGAAAAGATGTTCCACTGCAAGACCTTATACCAGTTAGTAAAGCCACACTTTGCTTGGCATGCAGTTTCCCTTGATGTTGTTGTCCTTTACCAACCGGAGCAAACTGGTCTAAGTATATCCTGGTGGTCATTGACCACTTGACCAGGTGGGTTGAGGCGTGGGCCATTTGGGACCTGGGGGCAATTACAGTGGCTAAATTTGTAATAGAGTGTATCATTCAGCGTCACTGCTGCCCTTAGTTTATCCTTACTGACATTGGTACTAATTTTACCTCTCACATACTTCCCAAGCTCAACTAGATGATGGCCATCTGTGGGGTTCTAACAACCCCATATCACCCAAAGTCCAACGGAATGGTTGAACGAGTCAATGGGACCCTGGTGAATATACTACAAAAGCTGGTTATGGATAGGCCCTCTGATTGAAGTACCCTCCTTTTACTGCGGTGTTTGCCTACAACATTAGCTATCATTCTGCCACTATGAAAAGCCCATTCCAATTGCTTTATGGGCATCACCCCACTTTGCCTGCACTCTTATATGCTTGTGTGGAGTACACCAGCAGAATGGATCCGCAATGCTATTTGACCGCCCTAATGAATACACTGATTAAATTGCAAACTGAAACATACTCATTCAGTTTAGCCAAGAAAATCAAAAGCCAGGCTGCTGATCAGGTATGGCGAAGTGGCATAGCACAATTTAAAGATGGAGACATGGTTCTATTCCATAATCAACATGGGTTTGGTCAGAAACACAAGTTGGCCAGTATCTGGATTGGGCCATTCAAAGTTATTAAAAAAACAGGTATGGATGTGTATACTATCAAGGACCCCGATAGCGGTCAGATCATCAACCAAGTGCATGTGAAATTTCTCCGGGCATATAAGCAATAAGAGCCTTATTGTCCAGTCAAGGAGAGGGTGATGTTGCAATTCCAATATGACTGGACAATAAGCCCTGAGTCAATATAGTGGAACAAATTGATTCTGCCAAATAGTTATGATTATGATTAATTAAAGTGCTTCAAAATGAGGCGATATTGGGTTATTGGGAAATCGGCTGAATTGGGCAATCATGAATTAACAAATGAAGAATTGAAGGAACCAATGAGACACAGCAAAGTGAATTACTAAGCCATGAAAGTGTTACCATCCGAAGTTGCTACAATACAAGCAGGATGAGATGATCAAGGAGAGAGGTTATTAGTAGTTTAAAAAGGGGTATAACAGCGAGAATCCGCTGTATTAAGATATTAAATAAAAGAGAGTTTCAGGAGCAAGTGCTCCAATATATTTATTTATTTATAAGTCTATTCTTTTGTGTTGAGGACAACAATCATCAAATTGTTGGTCCTAATTGCTCTGTGGGTCGCCTGTGCAAAAATCTGTTGGCGTATCTCTCAAATACCGCCAATTTTATAACAATTGTAGATCTTATTATAAGCATGATTGATACAAGCTTCTTATTAAAAGTGTCTTGAAACTCAAATTGCCCCTGTAGTGAGCACAAAGCATTAAATTATGGTAGCTTGTGGCTACTTAATTGAGCATCAATTTCTAAATTAGGGACTTTGGCACTTGCTTCAGTTCTGGGTATGTGCTCTAGTTTGATTATTCAAGGTCCGTTTACTTTTTTAGGTAGTAACTCGCTTCAGCTCCCTTGTTCAACTGCACAGGTTCATTGTATGTTTATTGTTTGACTTGTAGATAATATATCATATGGGGCAGTAATAGTATGAAGACTACTACGTTAATTAAGCTCTTTTTAGCTTAGATGTTTATTAGGGCCAACGCTAACCTGGTTTGTCCTAATCTTGAATGGTATTCTGGAATAAATGCTTGATTTTTCCCTCTTTGGTAAAACTTAACCCTGTATTAGGTCGGTGATTCTTATCCTTTTCATCATGAAGAGTCGTGGAGATAGAAATAATATAGACAAAGGATTTTTCTGTCCTTCCAACTCTAATCTCAAGATCAAACAATCTCAATTATAAAAGTATTTAATCTGTAATATCTTTCTATCTAATTATCTGTTTTATAGAAAATTGAAAGGGGATTTATAAAGAAATCAGCGACCAACTCTACTGCTGGCGCCCAAATTTGAACTGGCGGCTGTCGCTGATGAATTTACCTTCCAGGGTTGTAAAAAGTGATGATCTTGATTTTTTTGTTGGATTAATTAGGTTCTTTACCATACTCAAACGCTACCTATTTTGGTTCAAAAGGAATAATGTGTCCCAACGTCTTTTCTCAAACCCACCAAATCACTCTATTAGGTTAACAACCTGCTTAGGTAATGGGACTCTTACCCATAAACAGCAGGTTGCAATCCTAAAATTTTAACTCAAAAGTTGCTCTATCACAGGCGTCATCACTCGCCTAGAAGCTCGAAAACCCCTTAGTCAATTGGCAACTAAATTCCAATTGACTCCTACAAGTCAAGTAAGTTTTGATAATGAAATTGACACCCTAATAATTTGTTTATTGTTGGGGATCATTTTCATTGAAACATTCATCAGTTTGGTGGATCTAAATCCAGCGGATCAATAGATATTCGCTATGAGTATTTCTCCAAGCAATAGTTATCATGTATAACTAATAACTCCCACATCCACTAGTGGTATGAATCCCCTGGTGGATAAGCAGATCGATCATAATCCATGAAGCTGGGGAATGTGGGCAAAAATCCCAACACTATCCTTGGGATAGTTCCCACCTCCTTGGTAGCGTCATAGCGCCTTTTTTAAAGCAAGGGATGGTAACCATTTCTTCTCCTGGAAACTTTGGTTTAATAGTTGCTTCTGCAAGATTAGTGAAAATGTCAAAGCATCGCCACCAACCTACAGCCAGAATATCTGGGTATAGAAGGTTGTTAATTGCAGAGAAGGTCTCCATAAAGTGTCTATCGCTTTTAATGAAGGGAATGTGGGGCAGTACTTGGCAACTAGTAATAGATTGAGACGCTTCGCCCTTTACTAAATAAACTATCTTTAAGGGCATGTCTAATGCTTCCATGAGATCTTGGCAGATTAAGTTTCAACAGCACCAGTGTAACTAAGTTGAGAGCTTGTAAGTCCCTTCTTGAGAAGGAGAAAGTAGCCATATACAAGAAACATGCAGACAAAGATTTATTAGCAGAAATTAAAGGAGAATAAAGCTCTGAGCCTTCCGGGAAAGCAAATGAGAACATTCTCAGAATATTCTATGGAGTATGACTTCACATTGCCTGTGTGTTGCATAGGGAATTGAAGAGTGTGGGGTAACTTTATGCTCAATAATCATCAGAAGAAAATCGTTGCAAGCAACCACGCCAGTAAGCACAGCCAAGTTTCTGTAGGGGTCAGCCAAGGAAAGCTTGTCTTCAATTCTCTTTTTGTGTATATCCACCCCTTTATGAATGGGATTGGTCAAGAAGGGAGACTCAGTTACAATAGGGAAGAGCTGTTCCATCTTACTGGATGAGACTACTGGTTGGGGAACAAGCCTAAAGTCTAAAATGGCTAAGGAATGTCCTAAGTCATGGTTGAGTGAATGCTCTGATTTACCGAGATTAACTTACTAACTACCTCTACCTTTGGGAACAAAAGCGAGGGGTACTTCAGGGAGCACACCAGTTCAGGGCCTGTGATGAGGAGACCATCATCTATTATGGAGGTTTCAATCTCATTTGGCAAGTGAGCTCATTGCCGGTTCTAAATAGTAATTTGGCATAACAATGGGAGAATATCGTATATTAGGTTGGAGGTGTCCATAACAGCCAGACTCTCATTATTATAATCACAATAGGAATCAGAAACTAGAATAGATTTATTATTTACAAGGAAGTTCTTCAAGGATGCAAAACAGAGACATAGTTCTCAGGCTCAAGGATTTGACGTTTGGTATTACAGGTAGTTTGGATGGGGCAAATTCTATGGGACAGCATAGACGCGAGAATGGAGAAAGTTCCAGCTAAGGTGGAGGGAGAGCTATCTCATATGTAGAGAGAGGAATAAGTATTATCTAGGGACTTATGGAGGAAGGACACTTACAACTGTACAAGTGATTCCAGTTTTGAAGCTTTTTATGGGAACACGCTCAAGTACTGGGAAGTAGTGTGATTTCCTTAAATCAGATAAATAAATGGTCATAATTCTCAAACTTTTAGAGAAAGAATTCTCATAATAGGCTTTCAAGGCGAGGAGAGATTCCAGTTGGTCTCTATCTGTCTTTTTTGAGGCTAGTAACCAAGTGTGAGCTCCCTCAAAGATCTCACATTGAAGAAGTTGGAAGAGAAGGACATCAGTCAGCTCCTTACCCTGGGACTTATGATGAGCCTTAAGGTTGATAGCTTGTTAAAGAACTCCTTCCTTAATTTATGTTTAGGTAAAGGGTTATTGATAGATGAGTAGTAACAGGTACTGCAGACTTAATAGATTCTTGTGTGAGGGTGCAGTGAAACACCCCAGTGCACCCTTTTATGAAGAAAAAGACCAAGGCTAGGAATAAGAACTGTACCAACCCAGTGAGCGGTTTCTAAGGGGTGAACTCTGAGAGGTCTGGGCTAACTCTATCAACACAATAAAAGACAAAACTTATGATTAAATCTATGCTTATCAGATACTGTTAAGGAAAGTGGAGAGCAGGCGGTTGCTGAGGGTAAAGCATAAGGAAAAACTGCCAGAATATGGAAAATTGGGCAAGCAGTAATAAGCAAAGACCTGGATTACCTACAGTATGTTTTCATATTTTTCCTGTTAAAACACACACAAATTGCCCCAGAGCATTAAGGGAATGAGTTCTTGGGGGATGAGTCAGTTTGGACAGGAACTAAGGTGTATATTGTTAAAATACTGAGCCATGGACTTGGCGGAATAGGCTGGAGCGTTGTACTAGTTTTGGGCTTAACAGTAGGGTGGATTAGTACCACAAACTAAGGCTAATCATTACTAGAAGTTATTTAACCAAGTTTGTATTCATAAAATCCTTGAAAAAAGGGAAAGATTATAGGTAGAAAGCAACTCTAAATTTTATTGACTATAGTGTATATCTTAGAAAAGCAAAAACAATTTTCAGTTGTAATACAAGGATATAGGGTGAGTTTGTAAAAAAATTAAACGATTATTGAAAACTAACTTAATCTGAAAGCTTTCTTTTAAAGAAAGACAAAATTTTAAACTTAGGTAAACATGGTCAGTTTGTTCCTAGTAAATTTTTTATACTTTTAAACCAATTTTCTCCTAATTTTCAGCTATTTTCTACTTTTGGCTTTAGCCCTGACTAATAAGGATAAAACCATTTTAAAGTAATGACCTTAGAAAAATTACTAGTTTACTTTAAGGGTTCTGGAAAATCTTTCTGTGCCTCCAGTGATTTAGCTTTTAATGATAAGTCCACTACAGGCAAAATGTCATTAACTTTTACAGAAGTCTTCAATTTACCTTGAGATTTGAGAGACTCTTATTTTCTTCTAAAAGATTGAGCCATGCCAATTGTTGGCTTAACACTTCAATTTAATTTCCATACAAAAATGAGCAAATCAGTCATTGGAATAGTACCTACGCTGCAATGGTGCAGCTTCTCAAATATATGATAGCTGACCTTTCTCCGGCTCAGTTTTTATATAACAACTCCGCTCACTCATCAACAGGGTGTCACCAATGTAGCCAAATTTTGGTACAGACCTGACTTTAGCATTGGTCACAAAATATGCGGCAATTCCCAAAAGTGGAAAACTTTGCAGAACATATTTGAACAATGCTTCAAAGGTTTATAATATTGAACAAAAAACTAATGGTCACAAATGGTTTTTTGACTAGAAACGCCGCACAACACCCAGCTATCAGGTAAGTGACACAGTGATGTTAGGTATGAAACCCCTTCAGCCAAGGTTCCCTGCGGGAAGATGGCTTGCACATATTCTGGAACATTCCCTATATGAAAAATATTGAACAATAGAACATTCCACTTGGATCTTCTCACGCATTGAAAGATACATGTCTCTCTTTATACTCATTTTTAATTTTCCTTCAAGGGACAAAAACATACAGAAGAAAACCCCATTATAATCAAAGGTACTCTGAGTTTAAAGTTAAGAAGGTATTGGGTTTGTGGTAGATTAAACGTGGCTTACATTAATTGATATCGTGAAGAGGTGATCTAGCTTATAAAAGATAGATTAGTCCCTTCAAGGAGTTTGTTGATTGTCAGGAGTTAGTTAAAAGGGTCCCATAAAAATCACCTGAAAGCACCAGCACCATCCACACCCAAGTTGGCTGCCATAGCAGACAAAAATCTCCAAGTCCCAAAAAAAACTAAATCTTGATGAAAGATTCTGAAGGAGGAGTGAACCCTGTCTTTTTAAAAAATGGTAAATTAAGGTCCAAGCTGCAGCTATTAATATGGACAGAACCTTGTATCCCTTAAGGATTAAAAAGGTGCACCAACCCCAGAGCCTTCTCTCAAAATTATATTTATTTATGGCGCACCTTATGTGATAGATGAGTAGCGGCTGTTCTCCCTGCTTATTTTATCCCACACCCCAACCAGCCCCTAATTCCTAAGCCATTACTAGCAATGAAACAGCAGAGCAATATGTTCTAAAGTAAAGCAGCGCTGCACAAACTTTAAAATTTTGTCTAATGTATATGATACAAAAGAAAATTACCTAACCATAACAATTTCTTAACCAGATGCATCCTTGGTTGATAAAATTTGTTTTAGGAAAACCTAGTATTAAGATTATACTTTAATAGAGTTTGCACAAGCAGAATTTCTAAAACAATTAGTATACAATGGGATTTTAATATGTTGATAAATCAAAAAAATGACAATGTAGATTCAGTAGGTCCAATCCCAGGATCATGTAATTAAACCTTGAGTCATAAAATTGAATTATAAACAAAATTATTTGATAGAAAGCATTTACCATTTCAATCCATTAAATCTTAACTAAGCCCCTTTCTCCTCATTACTTAGGTATAATACCCAAAAGCCTGTATCTTATAGGTCATTAGTATTATTCTTTTACTTAGATTGTAATAAATGGATATCCCTAAATCTTTTTTACATTACGATCAATTTTAAAATTTTCTCTAATTTCAAATGTAAAGGCCTATGGACGGGCTAAACTCTTGGATTTTGGTGCTAGTGGTGGATATGACACTTGTTGTTGCTGCTCTGGTTTTGATCAACAAAAGTAGTCCAGAAACTAAAGGACTAGCTTTCCTGTATCAACCATACAATCAAATTTTATCCTACTTCCTAAAATTGTCAGAAACTGCATATACCTTTTTGCATCCTACAAGAACAATGGTACCGTATGACCTTCAGCTTTTGTGCTGGGTGCTAAATCTCCCCTGAGGGAATCCAAGTTATCCTTGGCACGCAAGTTTCCTAATATTCTCTAATGCTTAATAATAAATTTCAGTGACAATGACGAAATTAACTCAGTTTTCTTGTGTAAAGATAATATCTATAACTCTTTAAATCCCAGCATGGTGGTGCTTGGTGCACATGACCAACGCAAGGGTACTAATAGACATTTTTATAATAAAAAGAGCCCAACAGAGGGTGCTTGAGCTGAAGGGACTTAGGGCGAGGGTTTTGAGCATTGTAAGAGTATTGATAAGTTGAGCATTCTTCAAAACTTGGCCGTGCCCCAGAGGACAGTTGCTAACCAAGTTTCATACAGGGTTAAAGTGCACTGGCGACTGGGTTTGGAGGGAACCAGGTAGAACCAGTGGTGTACCTAAGGCTTTGATAAGCTTAAACAAAAATAAACTGGCTAACACGTCACAAGACCTCCTTGAAGAGGTCCGCGCACAGGTGCACCCAATTCAACATATAAACAAAACGTAAAAGACTATGAGGTTTATTTGGGAATATGACCAAGGAGAAATGTTGGTCTTGAGCAAACATAGTTAAACCATCTAATGGAAATTCTGGGTTGGCGGAAGCGGTCCCAAGCCTTGGTGCACTAATAGGCGAACGCTTCTGTCAGAAAGGGTCAAATACTTCAAAACTGACTTCACTCAAGTTATTGAATGAAGTTGTACCCAACATGGGCTCACAATTTCATAAATGTAATGGGTTTCAAACCCCATTACCCAATTAACCAGATTTTGCCATCATCATTCATTAAATAGCTCGTCCGTTTTAACGCCTGAGCCTAAACAAGGGGCTGGACATTTTGCACCTCACTTGTACCAACATGGACATATTTAGCTTATACCCAGCGTTGGTCCAAGGTGTGCTTGAGGTCAGGAAGGGCCTGCAGTTTAACCTTCTGGACTTTCTGCGCCCAGCATTGTCCTTGGGATTGGTTCCTTCTATCAAGTCATGTAAGCATGAAATCTTGTCAGCTTTGATAGGTTTTGCATAATATTCATTAGAGGTGGTAGAGGGTTGATTTAAGGCAATAGACTGTCCTGGGACAGAAAGTCTCAAAGCCACTTTTTAACTGAAGTGTAATAAAGATAAATTACTTTATTAATAATAATGACATGCCAGAGAAAAGATTTTTTTATTGGAAATTTAATCCTCTAGAATAATTATCGGAGATAAAGTCTCCTCCTTGTTGGTGATATAAGTGAGATCTATTAGGAATGGTTTTGATATTAGATAGTTGGTGTGGTTGTTATATATTTTTTGTTCCTTCTGTGAGCTAAGCCTCTTGGCAGCCAGCAAAGAAAACATTTTGGACACCTTCACTACTACAACTTGGTATTAACATTAAAAGCCAATTTATAGGAATCATTTGATGTACCTCAGTAGATGGAATTTTTGATAAGAAAATTAAAACTAGGAATTTCTGGGTATATATAATAAGAGAAAATCTGAAAATAACATAACTTCTTACTATTAAAAAGATTTCAGTTTTTTATGTTAAATCAATAGGAGTGGCTTGGGAGTATTTAAGCGCATAGATGGTCCAGCGCTATTAATAAAGCCACATTAAGTGTTTAAAGCATTAGAATTTTTTACACTGCCTTGATACTCAGCGACTCAATTAGACTTGCTTAAATGCATTTTCCAACTAATTTTTCTTCATGTAAAAATTACATATAAATTTCTTCAACCCAGTCAACACCATGTGTTAATATTTGATGGTGAAAAGACCCTGCTGGGCTTCTTAGTTTTACATGGGATAGCTCACTTATTTGATTTCCTTTTGCCATATAATTTACTTCAGCAAAAATCCGATTAACTTTTGCACATATAGTTTAACTGATTAGAATAAATAGTTTGCATGAGATTTTTATGCCTTTCTTAAATTTTTGAGGTTTAAATAAGGGGGAGGTTATCACCCATCATTCATAGAGAGTGTTAAAGAATCTTAATTTTTGCCAATGATCATAGCCTTTGGGTTAGAGCTCCTTTTGGTCCTGAAGGGATGCAGGGTTTGGTTCAGCTTGATAGCTGCAACCCAAGAGCCTTACAATGGCAATAGTTAGAGCCATAAAAATGGACCAATTATCTATCTGGAGCTGAATATATTGTTAAAGTATTAATGTACTACAAATTTTGGTTTACTAAAACAGAATCCTTTCAGCCTACTAGCAACAAGCGCTAGATCTCACCCACTCAAACTATAATTCAAATTTAAAGGAGCCAAAATCTTCATTGTCCATAATGCTGTAAGTTGTTTTTTTCCATCTTTCTTTGAGAGCTAAATTATGAGATCATACTATCAATGCTTACTAAATTGAAGAATCAAGTATAGGAACTATATAACTTATAATCAGTGCTAAGAAATTTTTTTGTAATAGCTTTTAAATTAATTAGTAAAAGGCACTATCAAAGCCTTATATGGTGTTTTTTATTTAAATGAGGTAAGCCAGCCAGGAGACAGACATTATTAAAACTTAAAACCTATAATTAAATCCTCACCAAGATAAAATGAACGAACTGCCCAAAATGAGCGGAGGACACACACACATAATGCAAACTCAACTAACCAGGTGGGACAGAGGAAACCGCTTAATTATTGTGGTTCTCAATTTTATTCCTGGACTTGTCAATTTTAGCCAATAAGTCCTAAGAATTTTGGTTGAGTTGAATTGTGGAGTTGGAATATTCCTTTGGTTTGATTGGTTTTATGGAGAATACATGGGATTGAACCGGGGTTCAATATTGTATTTGATTGGATGGAGTGCTTGTGGAACTGGGTTGAGGAGGAGGTTAATTGGTGGCTGCAGATGCAGCTGCAGCAACAGGCTTTGGGGGAGGGAGAGGTAGGATTGCGCCCCATACCAAAAGTGGCATGGGATGGGAGGCAGAATGGATGCTGGCAGATGAGAAAACAACGCCGTCAGAAGCATCTAGGGATGGGCTTTTGTGTTTTGAGTGGTCCAACTCAAAATCATATTGGACATATTGTCCATCCACCCTTGATGCGGTCCCAGAACAGATGGTTGGGGGCAGTTAAGATAACGGCGTGGGAAGATTGTCAGGGCAATTTTACTTGAATTGGGGCTGATTGTGGCATATGACTGAGGCCCAGCTAGGCGTGTGGCCCCATTTGGGACCACAAATTGCAGGAAGGGGTTGGAGCCATAGGCTTCCAAACCTTCCATAAGCTCCTGGTGGAGCTCTTCAGGGGGAAGGTGGGTGATCAAACCAGCGAATTGGACCATCAAAGTGGTATCCGCTGGGAGCCAGGTCCGAGTTGTGGGGAGAGGGGTACCCTGGAAAACCAGGGGAACAGTTGCCACTGTGGCAACATCAGCTTCGCATGTAAAGCCAAGATCAAAATATCCTTTATAGGGCAGAAGTCAATAAACCTGGTGGGACGCATCACTGCCTGAGCCATTTCAATAATGGCTTGGTCATGGTAGGGGAAAAGTTTCCCATAGTCAAACTGAAGGCCAAAATGCACGTTGCTCTGTGGGAGCACCAGTGGGCAGTGGGGTACCACTTGGGTTTGAGCGAGGTGGGCATCAAGATCTTTGGGAGGAACGAATCATCCCTGGGGTTTGGTGTGACTGGGTGAGCCAGTCTGAGCACGTTTTCCTTTCATATGGAAAATGATGGGGGTATTTTTGCTTCTGCCCCACACTGGGGCAGCTGGTGGGGAATCCAATGACATTGGTGAAAAACTATGGCGGCTGAAAAGGATTTACTTTTAATTAACCATGTAAATTGCTCAGAAAGTTACGCCAAGCAGAAAGAGAGTTATAGCCTTATATAGTGTTATTGGTAACAAACCCCATAAGTAAAACTCTTTACAAAGTAAGTGTCACTTTTATCTACTGAATATATGTACCTAATTGTTACTTGAAAATTGAGATATATAAAGATTACCACAATTTAGAAATGGATATTCTCCTGGTTAGCACAAAATATCAGGGCTATCTATTGAAACTTCATTGTCTTGGAATTTATAAAATGTTATTTTATATTTATTTGAGGCAAGTTGAGCAGGGGATGGACATTACTGAAAGAAAGAAAGTAAACATTGACATTAAACCTGAGCAGGGTCAACTCCATCATAGAAAGTTTTCCCACCTCTGGATCAGGACTCAGGTTTCCTGGTTATGTCATGGGTAAGGTTCTCATGTTATTAGACTTACTAACTGGCAATAGCTTCCTTTGACTGGCACCCCAATTGATTTGTGAAGGGTTGGAATTGAACCTGCAACCTTCAGGTTGGTAGCCATATGCCCTACCAACTCGCCTTCCACCCCTGGAATTTTAAAATTATTAAAACTTATTAAAGTATTTTAGTTACTTTGGTACAATCAGTACAAAAATAGGTACTTTTAGATAGGTAACTAAACATAAACCTATTAATGAATATTTAAATGGCTCCTCTAACTTTTGCATGTTTCATATTTCTTTAAATCAAATATTATGATATCTTTAAACTAATTAAAGTCTAAATGCTATGATATATTTTTATCATTTTTGTTATTTCAAAGATGTCATCTAGTATAAAATCATATCTAATGTCAATGCCAAAAAGGCAGCATTTCTTATGAAAAAGGTTACTTTGCATCATTATAAAATCATAGAAATATGTTGAGGACTGCAAATTCTGGTTTAGTTTGAAGTTTAGGACAATATACCTCCTGAGAATTTTAAATAACTCAAGCATCAAACCATAAATCAGTGATGATATGACTAAACTTTAAACCATTTCTTTGAGCAAAACTCCAAGGGATACATCAACAATGAGCTAAAGCTGAGCATATTTAAAGCACATGATCTTTTTTTCTTCAACCAGAAAAGGTTTAGTTATATGTTATTACCACTTTAATCAAACTACTATACTATAATCCAGGACCCCTTGGTAAAAGTCATGCTGGAAAAATTATTAAAAGGTAATAGGTCTCATTAAAATACTAAATGTAATAGGAGCTTAGCCATTATGTAAAAAGCGCAACACCTAAAAATATTCTAATAAAGACATGTCTATGAGAACTTCCCAGAGTATAAAGTGAAAGTCTTTACAATTCCATTAAGTTCTTCTACAGGTAACCTCCTAAAAGTATTCACTTTAACACTTAAGCCTTGAAAGGTAACTGAGAAGATTATTACTGGCACATATTGATTGGAATCTCACTAGAAATTTACTGGGTTTTAATAAAGCTTTTCTCAAAAATAGGATAATGTTTTTCTGAAGATGTAAGTAAAAAAGACCCAATGCCATAAAGAAAAGAATTATGTTCCATACGAGAAGGTTAGGTAAATAGATTGATGAAAGTACTATTGTGACAGACTGGGTCTCTGAATACTGCCACAAAGCAGTTAGGCAAGAGTTCCAAGGTAAGCGCCCACAGGCAGGATAGTCCTGCTATGGAAAGGTCCTTAATCCAACTGGTGGGAAACTGCTTTATTATTAAAAGTTTGGGCAACAGTCAAGACTATGCTGGCGCTCAACAGAGAGTCTGACCCCCAGAGGGGGCATACAAAAACTGGGTGGCCTTATCAAAGTCTGAGCTGCTGTCCATGTGTGGTTTCCTTGTTTGCCTTAATAAACTGATTTCCAAATTGTTAAAAGAATTAATTTGAAAATTTATTAAGTTTTTATTATTATAGAAGATGAAACTGCATAAAGCAGTTTTGCCTGCTCAGATTTATACTAAGCTTAGTGGGGAAGAGTGGGTCCTGTTCCCTGTGGAGTCCACAGGCATCTTCCCAACAGCGGGCAATATTTGAGAATCTAGACCCTCAATTCTGGTGTTGAGGCCCATTTTCAAACTCGGGATGGTTACCCTCAGGGTTGTAGAAACTTTTTCCGCATTTATTTTTTAACTTCAATTTACTCTCAAAGCCTGGGCCATTCTCTTCACCCATATTCCTCAATATTAACTCATTGCATCTTTTAATATTTTATTTGGTAACATCTGGTTGGCCAGAGTGCAATTTGCAAGGATTTTCAAGCTTGCTGATACTCTCACGGACGTTGAGTTTGGCCTCTCCTAATTGGCCAGAAATTTGAGTCCAGTCCACTTCCTCATCGCCATATTTAGTAATATTCAGTTTTATGGCATCTGGTTGGCCAGAGCGCCATTTATAAGGATTTTCTTCCTTGTCAATATACTTTGGGGTGTCAAACTCAGCCATAACTGGTTGGCCAGAAAATTGCATCTGTGGGTCCAATCCCTCATCACCGCATTTGGAAATATTCAGTTTGGCGGCATCTGGTTGGCCAGAGCGCCATTTCTGAGGCTTCCCTTCCCTGTCAGCCTTTCAATTTTTATTTAGCTCCAATTTCAAGGAATCTGATTCATCAGATTGCCATTTACAAAAATTGGAGCTGTTGAGCCCCTCTCCTTGGCTTGACTATTTTCCTAGGGAAGAACAGGGCAATGTGATGGTCAGGCAACGCCTTGACCGTTACATCACCCCCCCAGATGAGAGCCTCCTCCAGTTCCAGAACTCCTCAACCTTCTGCGGGCAGTTGCTGCAGTCATCGGCCATCTGCCAGGTGGACTCCTCCACTGGGTAGCCTACCCATTTGACAGATACCAGTGTTTCTTCCGCAAAAATTTTTGACTCCAAGATTTCTTCCACCTTGTACTCCGCCTCTTCCAGGTTTCCTGAGTTTACTGGCTCCAGTTTCTCTGGGAGAGGGCCTTCAAACTTCCTCAGTTGCAATACATGCAGTACCAGATGCACCCACAATCCCTCAGGAACTCCAGCTTGTATGCCACTTCATTAACCTGGCGGAGGACCTTGAATGGGCCCAGAGTGATTGGTCCAAATTTCCTACAGCTTGCCAGAACTGAGTAGTTTTTCGCATTGATCATCACTAGGTCTCCTTCCTTTAGTGCCGGGGCCTTAGATCGGTGAGTGTCAGCCTTCCTCTTCTGCATTTCTATCACTTTGACTAAATTCCCATGCAGGGTTTTTAGGTTTTCCTTCATTTCTGTTGCCAAGTCGTTGGCCACTGAGTTTGGTCCTCTGGGGTGGGTTTTCACCATCTTTGGGTGGAACCCATAGCTCTCCATAAATGGCGACATTCCTGTTGAAAAATGGGTCAAGTTATTATAAGCAAATTGGGCTAGTCTTATCCAGTCCATCCAGCGTTCCTGTTGTGTAGTCATGTAGCATTGCAGGTACTGCTCGAGGACTTGGTTAACTCGTTCTGTCTGGCCTTCTGTCTGCAGGTGGTAAGCTGAGGATCTGCATGGTTTGATCTGCATAGTTTCGAGTAGGCGTTGCCAGAATCAGGCAATGAATTGGGGCCCTCTATCTGATACTATCTCCTCCGGTAGACCATGGCAGGCGAACACCTCATTAACAAAGATATCCGCCATGCCCTTTGCAGTGATATTGGAGCTACACAAAGAAATACACGTACTTGGTCATTCTGTCTAATACCACCATCACTGCGTCATGCCCCTTTTATTTTGAAAACCCCGTTATGAAGTCCACACTCAGTGAGGACCATGGCATTTCCGCAATCTGGAGGGGCTTGAGTTTTCCTAAAGGCTTCTGCCTAACGTGCTTGAAATGGGTGCATGTGACACATTTTTGGATGTACTCCCTCACGGCGCTGGGCATCCCCAGCCAGGAGTAACTCCAGGCTAGGAGCTCTATGGGTCTCTCATTTCCAGGGTGTCCCGCCAAGGGGTGGTCATGGAAAGCGCTTACCGCCTCCTCCTGAAGCTTGCGGATGGGCAGCCATGGGCGCCCTTTGTGGAGAATGAGGCCTTTCCTTTTACAGAAAGTCTTATGTTGCTCATTCTCTACCCCCTCCTCCAGGTCCTTCCACAGTGTTGCCCCATACTTTGAGCTTTCGCTGGGCGGCCTGGAGCTTTTCCCTCAGTTCCTGGGTGGCATTCTGGATGACCGCGAACAAATTTGAGGGTAACATAATAGCGGTGTTGGATGCATCCAGCTCCTCCCTTGGGAAAGACTTTTCTGGGTCCCTTCTTAGGAGGTCTTGGATGAGGTTGCTTTCTCCCAGCATGTACACAATTCTAAAGTCATAAGACGCCAGCTTAGGTGCCATCTGGCCTGGCGCTAGTTCATGCGCTTTGAACTCTTGTAAAATTTGAGGGCGCGATGGTCCATTTTGATGGTAAAGGGGTGTCTAGCGTAGAGCAGGAGGTGCTGCCATTCCTCCAAGACTGATACAATCGCTAAGAGCTCCTTGTCATACACGGGGTAGTTTGTCTCAGCGGGCAGCATTTTCCTACTAAAGTAGCTCACAGGATGGTCTACCCCATATTCTCCCTCTTGCAGCAGAACTGCCCCAATTGCGAAGTTGGGGGCGTCAGTCTCCACTATGATAGGGCGGTTGGCGTCAGGGTGGGCTAGTACTGGTGCCTTCATGAGGCTCTCCTTGATAGTTTAAAAGGCTTTCTCCTCCTCTTCTCCCCAATGGAATGGCACCTTCACCGTCAGGCGGGTTAGGGGTGCCGCCGTCTTGGATAGGTCTTTTGCAAACCTTCTCAGGCTGTTCACCACGCTAAGGAAGCTTCTAACACCCGTTCTATCCTTAGGGGCCAGCCACTCCCTGACTGCCTTCAGCTTGTCCGGGCATATGGCTGTCCCCCTTTGGAAGACTACGTTCCCTAAGAAGGAGACAGAGTCCTTGTAGAGCTCGCATTTAGAAGACTTCAAGCAGAGGTCTGCCTTGTTGAGGGCCTCCAGCACGCTCAGCACATCTCCTTTGTGGTCCTCTTTGGTCCTGGAGAACACAAGAATGTCATCCATATACGCCACACAACATTTCCCAATCAGGTTTCCTAGGGCATTGTTTTGGTACGCTGGAATACTGCTGTGGCGTTTTTGAGGCCAAAAGGCATCACCTTGTACTCAAAGACTCCTAAGTGGCACTTGAAAGCCATATATATTGTTGTTGTTTAGTGATTACTGGAACTTGGTTGAACGCATCAAACAGGTCCAACTTGGTGAAAACCTGGCTACCTGAGATCATCTGGGAGATGGTCTTCATCAGAGGGATGGGGTAGGGGTCGGACTCAGTTATTGCATTCAGCCGCTGGTAGTCCACACATGGGCGAAGCTCGCCACTTGCTTTTGGGACTAGGAGTATTGGTGACACCACTGGCGATTTGGATGGAACAATCATCCCGCGCTCCAGCATTTCCTTGACATAGACTTCCAGGGCAGCCTTCGCCTTAAGGTTCAAAGGGTAGATGGGACAACCCTTGGGGAACTCCGCATCCTTTTTGAACTTGAAGGTGAAAGGGAAAGGACCGTTTGGGGTGGTAGAGGGAGCTTGGTTCTTCTTGAACAGGTGGGCATATGCACGAAATTCGTTGGGAATGTCCGCCTCTGTCTCCAGCCCTACTACTGCGTTCACCCCAGGCTTCCCTCCGCCAGTGGTGAAGAAATCTAATGCCACTGGGGTTGGTTCTTGGGGTGTAGCAGGACCAGGCGCTCCTGCAGTTTGAACTGAGGGGAGTACTTGTGCCACCACTGCATGCCCAGGATTATGGGATGTGGCAGATTTTTAATGGCACTGAATGACTCTTGAAAGGTGTGAGGCCCCTGCCGCAGCAGCACCTGGGTCTTGACCTTCCAACTGCCAACCGTTTTTGAGGTGTCTGCCAGCGTCACGGCTCCCTTCCATTCCATTTCCAGCCTCATTTCTTTTGCTAACCAGTAGTCTAGATAGTTATCTTCCGCTCCGGTGTCCACCAGCGCCCAAAGTTGATCCTCCCTTTTTCCCTTTCTTCCCCAGAGCTGTAACGAATAGGGGACATAGAGATAAGACGAGGTATTTCCTTTATTGATGGTAGCAACGCGCGCAGGAGTAGGGCGGAAGTTGTAGGAGGGACTAGGGTTTCCCTCTCTATGGTTCTCCAAAGTGTTTACCCCATTGGCGGAGCCAGAGGGCGAACCCTGTGAGGACTCCTGCGAGGGGTTGAAGACTGGCTCAGACTCAGCTCAGCGGCCGCGGAACTTCCCATGTTGTACTTTGGGATGGGTCTTTGCTTGCGCTAATGCTAGTTGGCCCTCCACCTGGGTCGCGACCAAAATCTCCTCATTGAGGGTAGCTCCCAGGCAAGTGGCAGCCAAGGCAGTAAGGATGTCAGGGCGGAGGTTCTGGCGGAACATTCGTGCTATCTGGATAGAGGTGACATTGGCCGCCTTGGCCAAAGGGCAGTACACATGGGCGTATTCCATGACTGACATCATCCCCTGAGTGAGGTTCAGAAGGGCGGACCACGCAGCATCTTGGGAGTCATTTAGTGTAGCCACTCTCTCAACCAGCTGGAGACATTCATCCAAGGTGGGAGGGAGCACCGTCTGGGCTTCCAGTAGCTCAGTGAACCAATCTGCTAGGTTTCTGGGCAGGGCGGTTACTATCTGGGCAATCTGAAGTGACACTGGGGCTGTTCCTCCTGACGCCATGGTCAGCTGGGCTTGAAGTTTCACACAAGAGAAGGTGGCGTGCAAGGTGCTCAGCTCTCCTGGGGTGAGGGCCTGTCAGAACTCAGACACAGACTTCTCAGATTGGAAGTAGATGTTGGAATGTCCCTTGGAGGGAAGGAAACGGGCGACTTCTCTTAGGAGAAATAGGAGAGAGAAGATAACCATTAGAAACGTGGTTGGGTGTTCGTACCATGCAGGTAGGGCGCGTTCTGATGGCTTGTCCACCATATCCAGTAATAAAGACATCAAGTTAAGTGAGTTTTGTCTAATGTGACGGACTGGGTCTCTGAACACTGCCACAAAGCAGTTAGGCAAGAGTGCCCAGGTAGGTGCCCACAGGCAGGATAGTCCTACTGTGGAAAGGTCCCTAATCCGACTGGTGGGAAACCACTTTATTGGTAAAAGTTTGGGCAACAGTCAAGACTATGCTGGCGCTCAACAGGAGAGTCTGACCCCAGAGAGGGCATAAAAAGACTGGATGGCCTTATCAAAGTCTGAGCTGCTGTCCATGTGTGGTTTCCTTGTTTGCCTTAATAAACTGATTATCAAATTTTAAAAATTAATTCAAAATTTTATTAAGTTTTTTTATTACTATAGAAGATGAAACTGTGTAAAGCAGTTTCACCTGCTCAGATTTATGCTGATCTTAGTGGGGAAGAGCAGGTCCTGTTCCCTGTGGAGTCCGTGGGTGTCTTCCCAGTGGTGGGCAATATTTGAGAATCTAGACCCTCGTTTCTGGTGTCAAGGCTGAACTTCAAACTTGGGTTGGGTACCCTCAGGGTTGCAGAAACTTTTCCACATTTATTTTTTGGCTTTAATTTACTCTCAAATCCTGGGCCATTCTCTTCGCCCATATTCCTTGATATTAACTCATTGCCTCTTTTGGTAATATTTTGTTTGGTGACATCTGGTTGTCCAGAGCGCCATTTGCAAGGATTTTCAAGCTTGCTGATACTCTCACGGACGTTGAGTTTGGCCTCTCCTAATTGGCCAGAAATTTGAGTCCAGTCCACTTCCTCATCGCCATATTTAGTAATATTCAGTTTTATGGCATCTGGTTGGCCAGAGCGCCATTTATAAGGATTTTCTTCCTTGTCAATATACTTTGGGGTGTCAAACTCAGCCATAAATGTTTGGCTGGAAGATTGCATCTGTGGGTCCAATCCCTCATCACCGCATTTGGAAATATTCAGTTTGGTGCATCTGGTTGGCCAGAGTACCATTTCTGAGGCTTCCCTTCCCCATCAGCCTTTCAATTTTTATTTAGGTCCGATTTTGAGGCATCTGATTTGTCAGATCGCCATTTACAAAAATCGGAGCTGTTGAGCCCTCTCCCTTGGCCTCAACTATTGCCCTATGGAAGACTAGGGCAATGTGATGGTCAGGCAACGCCTTGACCGTTACAACTATAAGAATTTGTGTAAGGTTTGGTTAAAGGTATTGCTTTCTGGCTAAGGAAGACACCTGGAGGCTTGTAGAAAGTCTGAAAGATGCAAGTACCCTACTTAAAGACTACTGTGACACGAATAACTAGTGTCAGTTATACTCTGAATTCTGTAGGGTTCTTATGTTTGTGCCTTCCTAAAGCGTATAATATCATAAATTCAGGCTCAGTAATAATGTCTAAGATTAGGACCTTTAGATGAGGGTGACCTTAATTTAATGGTCAGAAACGTCCCAGTTTCTGATCACCATCTTACCTTAGTTTTGACACACTTGTTGCCAAATGTCCAGTGTGAACTGGACTCTTAAGTAGTAAACCTCAGAATTTGGAAATTCAAAGTGAGGCAAAGATGAAATAAGGATGTGAGTTGACAAACCCCAAAAGTAACCTTATTTTGTTTTTATCATATAGAGTTACAGATGAACAGGATGCTGATAATCTGAAGTCATGAACACACCAAGTAAAGGGCAGGTTTTGAGGGAGATCAAGCCCCAAAATATCAAGTTTTTGTTAACATGACAAAAAATCGTTGAGCGCGGATCATCAGGTAAGATAAGTTAAGGCTGACACCAAGGCCAACAGAGAAACCCACGCAAGAGTGGGAAACAAGAGAGAATGCCAAACAAAAATCATAGTTATACAGGCTTGACATTAAAAGTTGCCTTTCTGGGCCTCACTCAAACCTTTGATTAGGCTCACAAGAGCCTGATTAATAATTCAGGTGAGGCACAACCCAGCGCCTGAACATGACAAAAATCAAAAAAAAAAATGTTTTAAACAAACCAACTCGGATTTGGAAAATCTAAACCCAAATCAAATGCAATGAATGGATTAATACCATTCCTTACATTTATTACTTGATAGATTAAAGTTTCAGAGCTTGAATATAATAATATTTTAAAGCTCTGTTAGACTAGACCCTCGAGGCTCCTGTGAGATTCCAAGAATCGCTTGCATGTATAATTAAATCCTGCGTGTGTAATTGGGATGAAGTTTTATTGAATATCCTCAACTTTTGCCAGTGGCTTATGGTATTTGGATTGTTTGGAAACTCTCTAGATTTATTAAAACTGCCCTGACTCTTCTGGTCATTTTTTGGGCATAATTTTCCCTTCTTATTTTGGAACTTCTTCTGAGGCAGGTAGATATACAAGCTGTGGATTTGGCGCTTCTAGCTTGTCAACACTTCTCCAAAGTTAGGATTCAGATAAAGACCAGGATAGAGATAAAATAAATATATCTTTTATTAGATTATACTTATTAGATAATCAGTCATTGGGCCAGGCGCTAGTATTTATACTTCTAGGTTATCTTATGACTACATTTGAGCATGCAATTTCAACAGATTATTTTTCACCTCAGTTTGGCCCTTGAACATATGCAATTATGACCTATTGCTAGGTTCATTGGTGGCAAAATACTCTCAAAATTGGTAGGATTTCAGGGACAAAAATTGCCAAAAGAACTTGTAAAATTGTCCTAGGATTCTCTCAACTTGAGTTTCAACATACTGCTAAAAAATACATCTTCTGTGAAATTTTGGCATCAGTTGCAGTAAATGACGTACCCCTATTTGGGACATCATCAGGCCTCTCTCAATAGCACTAAGTAACCCATTCAGGCGGTTAATGTGCATGTGCTATAGTGCTGATTACAAGGATCAACATATAATTTTGCCCTAGGTTAGAAAATTGATTATATTGTTCACCTGATTGTCCATAAGACTCTTAAAATTTATCATTAGTTTTGTCCCAAATGATTTTTAATACTGAATGTTTGATATTATTCCCAATAATTGGGACCAATTGCCAAGATTTGGTGCAGTTATAATTGGCCATAATATGCAAGTGTATATGGCCTGAGCTTTTTGATAAGGTACCTGATTTAATTGATATTGAGATATTTAGGCTGAGTCGTGTAGTTGCAATAGGTTTGAGATGATAATTAGTATATTAGCTCAAGCATTGAAAGGATAATCAGCTCAATATGATGGTTGGTGAAGGTTTATCTTGAGTCAACCACCAGAATCTGACAACTTCTATTAAATGTCATGAAAATTAACCAGATGGTTTCCTCCCATAATTATCAAACTAGGTTGAAAACTATTTAAGTCTTTTGGAACAACTAGTTATCACAATTTGTTGATATTTTAGTATTATGAGCTAATCTGTGCTCCTTATTGGGTTGTGTTGGGCTATTTTGATAATTCGCCGAGTCTGGACATATTGGAGATTGTCCTCATTAGTAATCTAATGTCTTTTTGATCACTAGCAATCTATGATGAGAATAATTGACCAATTATAATAAATAATTAGTAGTAATTTAACACCAGCGACTGTAGCTAAGGATGTTGACATAATATTATGAATTAATTAAGACGGATTATGAGTTTGACGTCAAAATTTTTTAGGATCACTGGCAACTGATGCCAATGATGATCCAATCATGTATAAGGGATTATCTGGCTACTTATGCTGAGGATAATCAAGTTGTTGGCAGAATGCTAATGTTACTGATAAGTGAGCGAGCAAGGGTCATTCCACCACCTAGGTTTAAGAATTACTGGCAACTAAAAGCTGAGGATATTTAAGCAAGTTTTTAAAAATGTATTTAATATGACTGTCCAGAGACTGATGCTGAGAATTAGTCAAATAAAGATTTGGTGTTCATGCATATTTTATTTTAGAACGAATGAGTGCTGGCATAAGGCTGATGATTAAGTGGGTTAACTGTGTTAATTGTTGATGTATGTTGATAGATGGGCAACAGATCGCTAGAAAATGCTTTTATAAATAGTTGTAGTTCCCTTTTTAATAATTTTAACTTGCACCCATTTTTTATTAGTTGTTGATGATTATACCACTATTAGTAAAGATGGGAAATGAGAACCTCAAGGTAGGTGCTGGATAACGCACCTGGAGTGGTGGGTGCTACCAACTCCCATACCTCAACCCTACATTGAAGCCCCGTGGGAACTTGTTCAACTGGCCACCATCAACAAAAGACTGAGGGCCATCAGCCATGAGGGTTGAAGGTAGCCAGGATCCAGGCCACCCAGGATGGGGCATGGACTTGCAGGTGCTGCTCAAGAAAGGTGGCGATTGGTCATGAGGAGAAGGAGCAAGGGGTCAGGCCTCACAGGAAGGGGGCTGAGGACTCCAGTGCATTCTCAAAAGGGGCCAATGTCTAAGGTGGAATTATTAGCGTTGAAGGGTTGGTAAATTGCCCTGCGAACATTTAGGGGAAGGTACGCCTAGGAAGGCGAAACAGTAAAGGCCATAAGTCCTCATATTGTGTGGCTTGGCACTCTAGCAGAGCCCTGATGTAGTGAATTGCAAAATTCATGACATTGGTGCTCACTACATGGGGCTCCACTGGTTTGCTGCTCAATTAGTTAGAGGTATGGTTAGGAGATGGTGAGTGTTAATGAATTTAGTTTCCAGCACCTATTGGAGGGAAAGATATTGCACCACAAACCTCACTCCCCAATCACTAATGATTTATTGGCCCCCTGTTTAGGTGTAGTCACGCTTGAGGAATACCATCTGGTTAAGAAGGAAATGTCAGAAAACTAACCAGATAGATTTCTCCCATATTTATCAGAACTAGGGTCAAGATTAGTCAAGGCCGCCAAAAAGACTAATAATTACAATTTAATGATATTTTAGTATTAAGATGCTGATATGTGCTCTCATTGTGTTGGGTTGAGCTATCTCAATGTCTCTTCCAAGTCCAGAAGTATTAGGTATTTTCCCAATAGTAAACTAATGTTATTTCAGCCACCAGCAATTTATGCCAAGTGTTATTAACCAAATATTAATTAATTAGTAACAATTTAACACTGGTGATTGTAGCCAAAATGTTGATTCATTATTATAAATTAATCACAACAGATTGAGAGTTTAATTTCAAGGTGTTTGGGATCACTGGCAACTGATGCCAATGATGATCCAATCATGTATAAGGATGTATCTGGTGACTTATGCTGAGGATAATCAGGTTGTTGGCAGAATGCTAAGGATACAAATAGATGCACGAATAATGGTCATTCCACTACCTAGAGTTATGAATCACTGGTGACTAAAGGCTGAAAATCAAAGTATATCTATATATATATGAATTTATATATGACTGACCAGCGACTGATGCTGAGGATGAGTTGAACTAATATTTGATGTTTGAGCTATATTAATTAAGAGGTAATGAGTGCCAGCGGAAGGCTAATGTTTGTATGGGTTGACAGCGATGAATACCAATGGATGTTGATAGGTTGCAGTGGATTGCTAGAAAAACGCTTAATTATAAATAGTTGAAGTTCCTTCTTAAAAATCTATCATGCGCCCATCTTTTATTAGTTGTTATTAGTTAAGATGCTAGATTATTAAAGATGGGGAAGGAGATCCTCAAGGTAGGTGATGGGAAATGCACCTGGAGTGGTCAATGCTACCAACTCCCATACTTCAACCCAACAAGGAAGCCTCATGGGAAAATGCCAATTGGCTACCAACAACGAAAGAAAGATGGCCGTCAGCCATGAGGGTTAAAGGTAGCAAGGAGCTAAGCCACCTAGTATGAGACAGATTTGCAGGTCCCGCCCAAGAAGGGCTGATGATTGGTCATGAGGGAGAAGGAGTGTTGGGACTTATGAGGTCTGAAGGCTGGTCCTTTGAAGCTTGCAGAGTTGGATGATAGACAAAGTAAGTGGGAAAAACCTAGGCAGGTTTAGAGGTCCCAAAATAATGAACTTTTATTAAAAAGAGCCTAAAAATAGGTAGAGCGTAAAAAGTCGTTTTATTGAGTAAACCATTTGCACCTTAAATATTGCTAATAAAGCAAGGGATAAAATAAGGGTTATAAGAAACGATCAGCACATGCCCTGTTGTAACTGGGAGCAGATTAGTAAAAACTATCTTAAATCGTTATAGGATAAATGGAAGTATATAACAGATAAAAAACTCATAAGATAGGATAAAGTTGTAGATAAGGTTAGATAATGCGGAAATAAAGGATTTGTTTTTTCCAGAATGGAATAATAGTTGAAATGGGGATTATCAGGCTGGAGCATCAAATAATGGAGCACTTCAATATTGATTTATCCCAATTAATCAATTGGGGAATTTACCAACTTTAATTGGATTTTACCAATGCTAGATAATTTTTAAATTTTCTTTTAAGGTAAGCCAACCAGGGGATAGATATTACCGATACAAAACCAAATAATCAATCTGAAAAACACAAACCAAAAGCCCTAAATGAGTGGCGAGACACCAAACCAAAAGAAAAATAACCTACCAGGTGTAGCAGCTGTGAACTGCTTATCCCACCATGGCGGAGGGGGAGGGGGATCAAATGATTATTATTTTTTTCTTCACTATTGAAGAGGTTGATCAAAGCTGAGAGCAGCAAGGGGGTTGGGCATCCGCAGGATGTGGGTCAAGATTAAATAGATAATTGTTAAGTCTCTAGTAACGAGGCTTTTCTTTCCCATAAAAATCACTTTAGTTACTAAAATTTGATTAGAACAGCAATTTTTGATAATCTCAGAGATATGGGTGATTTTAATAATAAATCTAATACAACCTGGGCGAGCGTCGCATCAAGAGGTGCACAAAACGGTGCACCTAAGGGCAAGAAACGCCCTGGAGGGGGACCAGGAACCCAAGCCGCCAAGAAACCACAAACTCAGACATTGTCTGGGTTTATGGTATTTACTATATAACAAGGTCAATACATGTATATCCAATGTAACCAACCCCTTTCAAAGGTGGAACATGGGCTTCAACTCTTTCTTGGGGATGAGTCCCCAACCCTGTGGGAGAGAACATGCGAGGCACAGCCCTCCCTTTTCCCCCACGCAGTATATGTTGCATTAACAATATGGGCCATGGCTGGATCGATATTGGTTTTGAAACAGCCAAAGAAGTGGAAGCTGCAGCAAAAGTCTGCATCAAAATTGCCCTTCCCGAGGGCAAAAAAATAGTGCACACTGTGCACACCAGATGGAACAAAGTGAAAACTTTATTCATCTCCTTTGAATCGCTCCCTACCAACCTTCCTTGTAAGGTAATCGAGGAGGAGCTCCGCAAAGGGCTCGTAGCCTATGGAGAAATTATGCAACTTGAATTACAACAATTTCGCCTGATGCCAACCCTGTGCACAGGCAAAGCTATTGCCATGATCAACCCATTCCCTGAAGTGGAAGATGACTTATCAAGAATCTCCTGCACAGCAGAGTTTTACTTTGTGGATGGGGGACAGTCATCCACATCCTGAGTTACACCAGAACGCACACCGCCTATATGCAACCACTGCGGTTCATTGGGACACAAGGAACATGCATGCCCTGTGAAGGAGGGCTTAATGGAAGCAGACTACTGTGAGGAAGCCATGTACAAAAGTAACAAAAACTTCGCCATAATGACCAACGGCCACCACCCATTCCGCTGGGGTGAAGATGGACTTTACTCCATCTTGGACCCAGTTACACATAAACAATGCAAAGTGGCACAAAAATCCTGCAAGCAGGCAGCAGCCGAGGCAGCAGCACACGCGGAATCATCCATTGACCCTGGACAAATTCTAGAGGATATTTCGGATATACACTGAGCCAACCAATCAGAACATTATGCCCAGGTTGAAAATTTTCACAGCAACTCGACTGAGTCACCAAGCGACATCAATCATGCACAGTTTGAGGAACAATTCAGCTGCAATATGGGCGAAAATGAGGTGCACAATTCTCCAAGTTTTACCCCAAAATTACAGAACCCAATCAGCACCCCACATTGAACCATCATGAGATACATGCGGGAAAAGATAACGCAAATTCCAAAAACTGCAATTCCCATGAAAAATCAAGTCAGATCAAGGGAACTGACAGTGTCACTGAGAGAGTCAGAGTACAGACACGGAGCATGGCCAAAATGAGCTGCGGTGGGTTAGGGCAAGAGGGCCCTCCCAACCGCTCCTGAGGCGCCACGGGCACCTCAGTGTCAATAGGGATGCTAGACATCGTGGGAGCCAGGGCTCATTTGTCCCAAGCCAAAAAGCTGGACTTCCTGCGAAAACCCCTTGTAGACATCTTGGCCATCCAAGAAACCTACTGTCTACAAGGGGTATAAGGATCCTGGTCAGCCAGTGTCTCACCATCACAATTGTTATGGACATCTCACTGTGGGGTGATTATCCAAAATAACAAAAAATTAAAAATTACAAACTCCTCGTCATACCTTCACAGCCAGGTCCTGATAGCAACAATCACATGCCAAGAGGAAACAATCTTGATAGCATGCATCTATGCACCATGCACCGCATCCAAGAGAAAAAAATTTCTAGAAACTGTTCCAACACTCACCCTCCCACCAGATAACATCCTGTTGGTCGACTTTAACTGCTGGGATAACCCTGACATGGACTGATGGCCTAACCCCAGGGGATACCCACCAGGGCACATCAAATTCCGCACAATGAAGGCATCCCTTGACCTACAGGATGCCCTCCCCCCAGATCACCACTCCTTCCCCACATGACATGGCCCAACATATGAGAGAGAGCGCTCATATCAATGAGCCACATCGATCACATCCTCATTCCACAATCCTAACGATCAAGAATTTCCAAATTTACAACAAAAAAAGTCATTTTCTCTGACCATTGACTTGTTTTGGTGCAGTTATCTCCAACCTGAACCCATGCATAGGTGTCGCCCTGGAGAAAGCTACACCCAGAAAACATAAAATTACCAGAAATATCTGACTGGGTAAAAACATGAGGCCACAAACCAAGAATTCACAGCCCCATTCACATTGGATCACATTGTAACATGGCAAATTTCAAAAGGGAACTAATCAACAAAACCTGACATCTTGCATCATGTAAGTACACCGCCAATACAGCCACAATCAGGCGTACCTTGGTGGAACTGGACCACCTTGAGCTTAACACCCCGAGATCTGGTTATAGCCTCAACTGGGGATGCAAATGGGCGGAAATACTCGCCCAACTAAACACCCTCATCTTCGAGCACCAACACAGAATCAAAGTATCAAACAAAGGTAAGTTCATAAAGGAAGGTAAAACATGTCTGACTTATTTCTTCCACCAATTCCACTCCCACAGCAACCGGCCCACATGCACACAGGTCCGCAAGACTGACAGCACCGTGGCAACTGACCCTGAGGAGGTCAAGGCGGAAGTACACCTCTATTACACCAAATTATACTATGATACGCTGATAGACCCACAAAAAATCGCAAAATTTATACAAACTGCTGGAATACAAAGCACACCGCTGAACTACAATATTCTAAATTTAATTACATGTGAGGAGCTTTGGGATACAATCCGCGGTGCACCACGTAGGAAATGCCCAGGGACTGATGGAATACCCTACAAATTTTATCAAAATATTTTCAGCAAATTGCCCCCCTCCTATTGGCGTCTATGAACCAGTGCTTGCTGGAAACACGCCTCCTACCTGGTGGCCATGAATCATATGTCACAACCTTATATAAAAAGGGTGACAAATTGGACCTGGCCAACTGGCGTCCAATTGCACTATCTAATACTGACACAAAGATTCCAACAAAAATTTTAGCAGCCAGATTAGGCGCAATTGCCTCTGACGTCCTGTCACCCAATTAGTTTGGGTTCATACCAGGTCGCTCAATCTGGAACAACATACACTCTATTGCAAACATATGTTAATCCAAAGCGTCTGGAGCCCTGGTATTATTAGACCAGAAAAGGCATATGACCGCGTCAGTTGGCCATACCTAAAGGAATTCCTACACGCTTTTAAACTCCCACCCAGATTCATAAACTGGGCGATGCTCCTTACAGAATCTGCAACCATGGCTGTATGCGGCCCTGGCTTCCTAACTAACAATATCACACCACACAGAGGGCTCAAACAAGGGGACCCCCTCAGCCCAATGCTGTATAATTTCAGTTTTGATCCACTACTCCGCGTAACCAACTCATGCCTCATGGTCATAACTGCACAAGGCCAGCCAACAGTCAAGATACTGGCCTTTGCGGATGACTGCGTGGCAGGTATAACTAACAACAATGATGCCTGACAGCTGGAACGCACCCTAGAAGAATATTCCATGGTGAGCAATGCATCGCTCAGCAAAAGGAAAACAGAAATCATTCTCTTAGGCAAGTACATTAACAACTGGGCTACAACACCAGAACCTCACACCCCCATATGAAGGAAAAACCCACTCATCTTACCTTTCGCATCACCTCCCACCACCACTCCTGTTTGCCACCTTGGGATATAGCTGGAAACAGGGGGATATGCCAATGAGACAATGGAAAGCAACCTACTACAGCGCTTATCCAACCGCGTAGCCTCCCTCAAGGGAAGATCCTCAGGACTAACGGGGCGAGTAACAGTTGGTAAGTCACTCATCCTCCCAATACTATGGTACCCTGCCCACGCAATCTCCTTCTCACCCACCTTTATAACTTCAATCCGGGCGCTCATCCAGGGCTGGCTGTGGCCTGGATTCCATCCTCCCATACAGATGGAAACACTCTTTGGCCCATGCTCAAGCGGAGGCATGGGACTAATAGATTTTGAGAGCCACGCCAACCACATCCTGGGTACCTGGATAAAGGAAGTCCTTGCCCTAGACCTCCCAAAACACTGGTCCTGGGCAGCGAAGACTAACTTCGCACAGGCGCTCAATTTAACCAACCCACATAACCCACCCAGACTACTATCATACCTTGCTAAACACCCTACCGCAATGGGCCCACATGGAACCCCCCTCACTTCTAACGCATCCTCCAAACCATCTGCCGCATGGGATGGACCGTAGAGAACACTGGCACTGTGCAGGGAAGGGAACGACCCATCCCCCACTTTAAATTAAGAAATCCAGAAAACCACCCCCAGAGAGACATGCTTTCTATGACCCCACCATTGCTAGAATCGAATACCTAGATGCGTTGGACATCCCCTACGATTTAACCACACAGAAGACAGTGTGGAGAATGACGCACCACCCACTCCTACAGCCGAGGGATGATCCAATGCCTGGCGCTGTCTGAGAAGGACCTATAGGACGGCGGACCGCTCCACATTCCCTCCACGCAACCTGTGCAGTATGTGGAGGGGAGGGTTCCCTACATCACCTCCTAGAAACATGCCCCCAACCAAAGCCATATGTCAGGAAGTCGCGCGCCTGCTTAAGATTTAAAACGAGCAGGAATTTTTTATATCAAAGAGCCTCCTCACGCTCCAGATTGAGTCACTAATCCCATCTACCCTCCGCTCCCTAATGATACCCATTGCAATGTGGACAATCCACACCATTGCCTTAGATGCGTTCAGGGGCACAGTCCCAACCATCCATGGGGTTATCAACAGGTTCCACGTCCACTTACTGGAGCACTTCCAAGCCTGTCTCTATGGATATATGAGTCCAAGGCAACAGGCGCTCATAGAATCGTGGTTCACACTTTGGTTCCTCCGCACAGACCCCTTCCTTCACACCTGCTCCATAGCGGGGGAAACCCCCTCAGAGTAACGCACCAACCCTCTCCCATACCTGGCAGTCCCGCTGGCAACAGGGGTAAACTGAGTACCCCAGGGTGCCCAATTTTATATATCTTTAATTTCCACGCATACTCGGTAATTCCCATCCCCTGGTTGGCTTGCCTCGGTTAAATAAAAAAAGATCTCTAATAAAAATCTGGGCCTGGAGCAAAGCCTCCAGGAATTTGGCAACATGGTGTTTTGCTTGTATGCGTGTGTCAGGAAGCTGGGAAAAATTTGTGATATTGGCTCTGGTGATGCGTGTGGTGGGGGAAAATTCTGCCAGTGCAACAACTTGCTTGACAGCAGAGGTGGCAGTTTCGCTTAATTGTTCAATTTCCACTTTTGCAACCTCATGGAATTGGCAGGGAAATTGGTTAAATGTAGCCCTTCTTTAAATGCAGCGTTTTGAAGTT